>JAYMTG010000018.1:0-82311 GCA_036897565.1 Pelargonium exstipulatum | reverse complement strand
AGCTTGAACAAGATTTTCAGATTTCTCTTATAGCGCGCCGGCTCTCATATTCAATTATTCTTTTACCTCTGCTTTTAAAAGTGGTTCCTACTCCAGGAAACTTAGATTCAATTTCTTAACTTAAGCGGATTCTTGATCCTTATTATAAGCCTAAGTCAAAACGGCAAAGTTTAGCAGCTCAAACCCAGGAACTTCGAAAGTGTAGGGTTCTAAGACAAATGAAGGGAGGTGCTTCTTATCGAGAGCTAGTTTTACTTAAAAACATTATACAGTAGAGAATAACCGGCTTAAAGACCGTCCTGATAGAGAACTCCATTGGAATGGAAAAAGCATATGAAGATTGAATTACTAAAAGACTTTTTTCTAAGTAGCGGGTTCCTATCCCTGAATTTAAATTACACGCTTATTACGAGCAAGAAAAAGTGACTCGACTAAGGGAAATCAAGAGTCTCTTTAACTCGGCAGTATCCTTTTTGCAGGTTTGTTAATTGTAATTCTAGAGGAATCGTACCAAAATGAAGAAGTCCTTTTGAATATTCTGGGCCCTTTAATTAGTACTAGCAAGTTGAAAACATTAAACTAAACAGCGCTTAATTTATGCTTCCGAACCCCTGTAAGCTTACATTTCGTATCTACTTTAAGAAATTATTACTACAATTACGGCATACGGTAAGGGCTTTTAACAACAAGACATGAAGCTCAAAAGAGCAGGCCTCTGAATCACCTAAGAATCCAGAAAAACTGCTTTGTACAAGACTCAAAGAACTCAAGCGACATATTACAGCAGTAATTAGAACTACCAAGCATCCATGTCATGATAACAACTGGCGGTATACCGCAAAAATGCCTAAATTCAAAAAGAGTAAGAGAGCAGTATCAGTAAGAACTTCTCTAGGATCCAATCCAAAAACTGTAAACTTATTATCCTTACACGATATGCTTTTCAACTGGAGATTGGTAACCGAGTTAACAGCCGTGGGCGTATCTGCTGCATAGGTTTGGTAACTTGTCTTACTCTCAAGGTTTATCTAGCCTCTTGGCAGTATTTCATCAATAGACTATTAATAAACCCAGATTTATCTAGAATTCATACAAAAGAATCTCTTACCCTTTCCTTTCGGTTCGGGGTACCCTTCTTTTTTGTTTGAAATTTAGCTTAGCTAAACAGGAAGTGCTTCTAGATTTATACTTTCCAATCCATTGTATATAGTGTCTCCGAGCTATCTAAATAGGAATTACTTAGACATTTATCTATGTTTTTATATAACATTCAATTTGTGTTCTTATAAAGCCAGAAGAATTATACTATTTTAGAGAAAGCTCCCCTAAGAAGGGCCGGAAAGACACTAGCTACAGAAGCCAGGAACTTCCTTGTTTTATATGCCTACAGAGGTATACCCCTCCTTTAGAAGCTCTATTCTTCTCTATCTTACTAGCTTTGTTAGTCTTCTTTGGACTATGTCTTTCTCACAGGAACTCTTAGAACCTACCAAACAGAAAAAACTTACATACACTTATATTCTGCCTAGCTATTAAACTAAAAGAAAAGCAAGAGTGCCACTCTAGCTACCTAAATGAAATGAATTTCTAACGTTATTTAGTGAGAAAAACTCTATTTATGGATTATAGAATTGCTTGGAGTAAGGGTGAAAAGCGTCTAGATTGGTTAATTTATAGTCCGAAAGACCTAGAATCCATCATTAAATTGCTGGAATACTAAAAAAGGTGTTCTATAAAAAACAATTGAATAGCTAAATATACAAGCTTGTACCTCAAAAAGATCTTGTAACCTGACAGACATATAACTAAATCCTACTGCCAGAAGCATGCGCGGCAAATCGAATTCTTTTTGTTACTGTTAATAAAACCTACTTTTCCCTCGAATCGAGTGGGTTTTACTACTTCCTTATTTGTTAAGTACTTTAAAAAATAGGCATGAATCTTGTACACTTGAGTTAATTCACAAGGCTATGCTCTGAGTATTTGGAGTATCTAATCCTTAATAGCAGCACCTGGTATAGAAAGAAAAAAGGAGTTCCATTTACACATTTAGTTATCCCTAGTCCTGACTCTGGAATTTCCATTCAAGCGCGAGGCATATAGACCTTTTTGTTGCTAATTACTATTCAATTCCTATGTGTTTCTGGTTTCAATTTATACCCTTGGTGATTAATTCAACAAACATAATACTAGAATAAGGAAAGCTTTTGGGAATATTAAGCAACTCGTCAAAACAGAAAGATGAGAGACTAATCTTCGGTCTTTAGCGTTAGCCATATAATAGAACGATGCGTAGAGAATAAAGCCAGCTTACCCGAATCTTTCCGCATTGTATTTCAGTTTTTCACCTGATACTACAGGGTTTGAACTTATGGCATTTGCATAAGTTGTACGTCGCTTTACCCTGCGTGACACAAGAAATAAGAAGCTGCGCCTTCCCATCACAGAAGGAAGGGGCATTCAATCATTCCTTACGTACCAATACGCGTCACCTATAGAAAAGACTGAACGGAATAAAGAGACATGTTCTGATAGTTTGTGAATCTACTGAATGAATTGAACCCTCTTTATATACAAAGGGTCCTATACCTATCTTTAGTAATAAACACCGGGTCTGGCTGAAAGTAATCTTGGTAAGGTTACTCATAGGGCACTGCAGGAAAGAACCTGTACAGTAACTCGTGGCTGTATCTGAAAAAGCAAAGCTTGATGAAAATGTAGAATTCTTTAGAGTACCCACTCCATGTCTCCATGTAGAGTATCCCCTAATTACAGAGCCCTGTACCTCAGAATACTCCATAAAAGAACCCTTTAGTAAGTGTCAATAATCCGTGCAGCAAATAAACTACAATGATACTGGCCTTGCTATGTATCGGAGAAGCCATACTATTTGAACAGCTATGGATATTCTACGCTGTTAAAACAAAGGAGCCTGGCGTATTGATTTCTGATGATAGGAATTCTCTATCTAGAAGCACCGGTGTTTGAAAGCCCTAATTACCTGATTTGATTTGAAAAAAAGAAAGTTTCGGCTCAATAAATTTTCAAAGTGTAGAAATCCTAACATTCTAAGTGAGAAAAGGCCACTCTCAGGTTCGTTTTTGTCTTTGACTTTTGACTAATCTACAGTTATTATACTTGCGTACCCTCACTTTTTAGTATACTAGAGGAAGTCCAAGCTTCTTTTTAGCTTTCAGAAAAGAAATCCGATGAATAAATAGGGTATTAATAAGATATAGGATTTGCCGAGAACGGGTGTCACCAGTTAAACCAGTATGGGACTTTGGTAGAGAGGATTCAGAGTTATATAAATACTAATAAGAAGATAGATTTAGTCAAGGATTCCCGTGTACTTTGTACTTATAGGGTTCTCTCCTTATAAATAGCTGAGGGAGCTGGGAAGAGCTTGTTAAGTACTTTTTACAAGTTATTGTATCCTATATTAATTAGTATAGGCTTTATATTCTATTTCTTTATTTATCTCAGAATCTTAAAAATGGAGTTGGTATTAGATCTTTCTTCACGCCGAATCATATTGAATTCCTTTCTTTTAAGAGGCTCGAGTACGATCGTAGAAAGAGACCTAAAAGGGACTCATTTTATACTAGCCAAGAATAAAGGTATATTGCTACTTTGTTTCAGAGCCTTGTATATATGTAAGAATAAATAAGGATAGGAATCTGAGTTTTCGGGCACTTATTTAGATTTAAGATGTTTTTCGGGCTTTCTGAGAAATTCTTGTGTAAAGTAGAGCTAATAAATTGAAGAGTCATAGCTTAAAAACTTATATTATAGTTATAATATACTAGAGTCTTTTGAAGGAAGTAGTACAGGGTTATTAGAGTAGTTCAATTTGTAAGTCCAATTCTATGGAGGCGCAGATTCAAGTCCTGCTTTCGTTAAAGATCAAAGAAAAAGCATCCATACTGGGAGTTCCACTATACTTGTTGTAGGCTTTTTATAGTTTTTGTGGGTCCTGAATTGATATACGTATAAGAAATACTTATAATATAAGCCAACGTGTGGGTAAATAGTGATTCTAGCTATAGAGTAACCTTTTTTTTTCAGACAGTCCTCCGCTTTAAGATCTAGTATCACTTGTCTAAGAAGCAGCTTGGGATCCATAAAGAAAGGCAGGGCAATAAGAGTCTTTTGACAATGGGGTTAAGAAAAAAGCAAAACGGACACGTTCTAGTTAGCAAAACTTCCCAATATGATCGTAAGGAGATTTTTTCTGAGGCGTCGCACGGGCTTCTTTTAGAGGAGAAATTTATGAGGGTCCTATAGATATAGATCAAGGCCAATGATTTTCATAAATACTAATACCTAGTTCTTAGTTAGAGCGTGCATTGCTAAGTACGCCTGTCCTGGCAGTAGCAGTTTTTGGGGGTTTTCTAATTACTCTAGCAAACGTCTTTAAACAAATAAGATCCTAAAAGTGTAACAGATTCTATCTTTCTTTAGTCGCGTTTGAGATAAAAAGGATTTCTATTTAAGTTCTTTTTATGACAATTAGCATTTTAAATAGTTTTTCTTCATCAATATACAACCCTAATAAACTGAAAGATTGGTGTAAAGGAAGTTTTTTGGACTGGAACCTAGACTGTTATTGGTTATCGCGTTAGCTTAGCTCCTCTTTTTTTTTAGACTTTCTTGGACTTCAAAAAACTATATAATAGGGCCCCTCATATAGTATAAAACTTTATCCTTATATATATATAACTTGCTCTAACCGGAATTCAAGCTGGTAGACTAGTCTCAGGGAAGTCGGGAAGCTCCATTTTAGTAAGGAACGGAACTATGGTATTCTAAAAGAGGGAGTTACTTGACGTTTAGGACAAAAGCCTCCGGTTCAAGTTGGGTTGTTATTTATAATTTAAAAGCCTTTTCTTAGGCAAAGAATTACTAGAATTTATCGAAAGGGACCCCTAAGCTGGCTTTGAGCGGTACGCGGAGAGTCTTGTAGTATAGAGAGTGTGCTCTTAGTTTCTGTAGCTAATCAGAATCCAGATATCTGAGAAAATGCCAAACAAGCTTTAGTTTACTGACAACTAAGAAAGCTCGTATGAAGTTTCAAAATAGCGTGTAATGTGCCGATTCTTAAACTTTATTTTATTCCTAATTTCCAAGTATTGAGAAGTTTAATATTGCTATGTTCCTGGGGCACTTATTACAAGGGGGTAGATTACCGGGATAAGGTCCGTCTAATTTCTTATATCTCTTGAGTTGTCATTTAAAGTTTGGATTGCCCTTTTTTCTAAGTGAATACCTTTTAATATACGAATTTCTGTAATAGTAGAGCTGGCAGAGGTATCTCGGGACTGACAGGACTTGAATCCTACGTTAGCGACCTAAGGAAGGAGTCCTACTATAGCTCACTAAAGAGTCATACAATTGACTTAGTTACCTTAAGGAATCCCTTTTTAGAGCCCTTCGCATAAGATTTTACAGTATACTCTCTAGAAATGAATAGTATTTGATATGTAAACAGGATATACTATAAAAAGAAGAAGTCCTCCTTAATCTTACTAAAGGTTATAAAAAACACTGAAACTCTTAATACCATGACTCCCCTATAACTTAAACTACTTAGTTTAGGGTATACTAAAAGATTAAAAAAAAGTAGAGTCAGACTCTAAAAAAGTATGCCATGTTATCTACCGGATAAAGTGAGGTCATTTATTTAGACAAAGTTATCATACTAAAAAAATACTAGAATTTTTTTCTTTTACCGTATCCCGTGTTGGAGCCTTTTGGACCATATTAATTAAGATTTTACTTTGTTTGTATGCCTCGACTCTAACCTGTGCTCGTGAGTTTATAAAAGCCCCACAAAAAACTGAGCAGGAATAAGACTTTCTTTCTTAGAGGAGTTGCAAGTCATGGGTTCCGAGATCCTATAGCATAAGAGCGGCGTAAAAATTATAGGTGTGGCCTTCCTTCTAGAACTTTTTGAGTAAGCAGGTCAAATGTCTTATACGTACTATTCTGGAGAAACACATATTAAAAAACCAGAGGACACTTAGACTCTTCACTTCGTTCGTACCCGTATTTAAATAATGGTCATATTTCAATTTCTAAGAAGTCTTTCCTTGTTGGCTGTTGGGTTGTTATAAAAGGAGAGCTAACACTTAACGTAGTGTAGTATTCAAGAGCCTCCATTTTTAGGTTTCGAAACAAGATATAGCTGGTGGGTTTTCGGCGCATACTCTATATCTTTCATTTCAAGGTAGTCCTGAGCAGAGTGAGTCAAAGGTTCCCTTTAACAAATATTGTTTATCAAGTATAAACTTATTGGTCAAGAAAGGAAACTTATTGCGGAATAGACGATTCATATAATAAAGTTGATTGTTACTCTGCGCTTTCCATTTGCTTGAGGAAGCTCTAGGTTGGAATCACCCGCGCATACAGTGTCCTTACCGACAAGGACTCCTTAGGGGTTTTTGTTTTGAAATCTAATTTATCGAAGCTGTACGCCTTAAATAAAAAAAAAGAGTAGAATTTTGCTATGTTGAAACTTGAATAGTCAAGTAAATTATTGAATCCTCTTGGTGGACCAGTATCCGTAACTAACTTAGTACAACCAAATGAAGTTCTTTATAGTCATCAGTAAAAAGGAGTTCTCTACAACACCTTGCCTAGTCTTTGAGGAAGTCATTTTGATATTTCTAGAAATACTCTTTACGTCTAGTGAATAATAGGTAAAGTCGAGCTTTTCTTTGCCTTGGCCTGAGGTGAATGCCACATGCTTTTCTACTAAGAATGTGTAGGTCTCCATATTAGACTCTTATCGGCTTGGTTACATTCTGTAAGACATTCTCCTACTCCTGAGTTCGCGAATAGATCAAAAGGAGTCCCTACCCGTAGTTTTTTATACTAAAAAAGAAAGAGAAGGATCTTAGGTGGTTGAGTAGCAATTTAGGGCCTGATTCTTACATAGATAATCAAATCTAAATAAAATGTGAGATAGGTTTTCGTCTTTATATCCGGTTGTAGGATTTCGTAAAACCACGAGGAAGCTTCTTGAGTACGACTCGTACAAGTAATAGAAGTGAGAGGTTCGGTAAATTGGTATTAGTCCATAACTTTTAATATATTTAAAGTAGGAATACTGGCTTTTGATTTAAATTAAGTAAAAATAAAGTCAGGCTTTTCTGAATCTTTCATTTAGCGAATATCCAGCAAAGGAATTCTAAGTCCACTAACCAAAGTCAAGGTTACATAATAAAGTCAATGCCAAATGAAAGTCCTAAGCTAGCTGTATCCTTTATAACTTTAACTAATAAACCCGGTGCGATACCATCACCAGCTTCTCGGTCAATTGTGGAAACCCTTGTACTTAAAACCCTTTACCCTGCCAACTAAGCTAAGGAACCCGTCTCTAACTATGCCAACCTTGAAACCTTAGAACCCAACTTAAATAAATACCTAAACCCAGGCAATACCATGAGCTGCTTTAGAACTTTCATAACTCTAACCAAACCCCACTTGCTCTTGAAAGACCGGGTGATACCTTCAACTAACATTTAGAAGTCAACCAAAACTAAGAAACTTTTAACTCCCAAAGAAAGCGAATGTCTGCTAGGAAATCTACAAAGTACAAAAAGTCTTTCTTATAACTCATCTAAAGTCTACCTAAACCTCATTGAAAAGTAGATCTTGCACTTACACTCAACTTAACAGAAACCCTCCAACAAGTGCAAGCTGCCTACCTAGCCTATGAGCCTTCTAATGCTAGTCCAAAGTCTGTCAACTTCAATCTCTTAACCTTGAAGCTGGTCCTTGTCAATAGTTATCCCTGTCAGCTAGTAGTCTACAAAGCAACCTTAACCTCGAATTCCTAACTAACCTGTAGTCAGTAAACTGTTGGAGAACGCAAGGTGATATATATATATATACTCTTGACAGTTGAGTTTAAGATAGTGAAATGAATGTATTCCTTGTTTGAGTTCTTGTCTTCTTAAGGTGGACTGTTGAGGAGTATAATAACAGAAACTGATTCTCTTCTTAATAGCTGGGTAGTAATAAATCCTTTAAGCCAAGTAGAATGTGTACTGTTGGGATAGTGCTCAGTCGGTATAGATCATGGAACACTCACTTGGCAGTTCTGCTAGGATTCTGTATTCTAAAGATGGTAACTATTTGAAGATCTATTACCTCAAACTATATATGGGTCAGTCGGTGTCAGTGTTATCAACTCTATAGGTGGGTGGTAAAGGTTGAGTCCCAACGTTTATGATTAGTCAGGAACTTTTGGCAGTCAGGCATTTCGGTGTCAAGGCTCCCTCTATCTAAACGAAAAGGTGGGCGTAGTAAGATGTAGAGGAAGGTCTCACTATAAGGATCTTTCTCACTATCACACTATCTCTCTCACTAGCTTATGCGTGCCCTATTCATTTTTCCATCCCTAAATTCTAGTGTACACCTAGCTTAAGTTTATAACACTTTTCAGTGAAACAATCTAAGATTAAGTAGCGGTATAGCTAAGAGAGTTATAGAAGGAACTCCTATTGGTACAAAGCTGCCTCTCAGGATCTTGGGAAAGCTTTCCTTAAATAAGTAACCAATACAAAGCTAAACAGCCCTTTATTATTATTATTCCGAATACCTTTTGATTTGTTATCTATTCCACAAACAGTTATGAAAGTTGCGCAGATCTACTATGTACCTTATTCTATAGAGTAGCTACCAAAGACACTGGTGAGTGGAATCTGTCTAACTTACAACAAGGCAAGCTTCGGTAGGAGTATGAACAAGATTGTGACGGATAACGAACAAAAGCAGTATTTAGAATGGAGCTTACTAATAATGGCACCTTAGGTGGACAAGTTCCTATGGAAGGAGCCCAAAGTCAGATGCAATTCTGTATTGAAATTCTCTCTTATTATATACATAGGAATAAGAAGCTTGCAATCACTTTTACCAATATTCCACAACACAAAAAGAATCCCGTAAAAACGCTTAACAACTTGCCGGAGAAGAAATCAAGTTTATTAGTTCATAGAAATCAGAGTTACACTTTTTATCCTATATAGAAAAGTGATGAAGAGCCCCAGTTTTCTGTCTACAAACCAAACAAACAAAGCAGGTAAAGCTCTTAGATATGAGATTCTACACGATACCCAAGATCACTTATTGAAGTTAGTCTTCACGATAGCGGCTATGATAATAAAAGTCCCCATGATGGGGCCAAACTCTTCCGTTCTAAGCTGTACATATTCTAGGTAGTGTATTCCTCTTCAGTGTTAATATTGATGGTAGTCTGATGTAAGAAAAAAGGGGGAACCCTTGGATAAGATAGTCGTACTCAGACCCGTTTTTCATGTATTTGCTTGTGAAACAAGAAAGAAAAATAGGCAGGTTATCCCGTCAATGGGCTTGAGAGCTAGAGCTTCATATAGTATTTGAACCCTTGCACGGTGCCCTTAAGCATAAACGCTTTCACTTATGTTACATTGTCTAGTAGACCCCGCGTGATAAATTGTAGTATAAAAGAAAGAATTCTAGTATTAAGTACAAAATCAGTTGCTATTTTTCCAGTAACCGAGCTCTCGATGAAAATTCGTTTAAGTAGAATACTGGCACAAGAGGCATAATCGGACCTGTAATATAATCTAGAAATGTGTTATGTTAAGAGCCCACAAAAGTCTAGTTAGACCTACTATCCGAACTTCAAAGGTTTAATAGAACTTGCTCAAACTTCTTAGGATTGCTAAGACTCTTTATTCCTTTATTCGTTCTTGATTATATTTATTATAAGCTTTAGTCTAGTCTTTTATAAAGCCAAAAAGGACTCTAAATATTCACTAAGTAATTTTAAAATATTAGACAAAGGTTTCATGGCAGCTCCCAAATAAGTGCTGAGGCATTTTATCTATGAAGGTTATAAATTGAGTTGATAGGTCAAGGTAATAGATAGCAGGGCAAAGTGCAACCTGTAGACAAGCAAGGGTTTGAATCGGCTTAACCACGGTAAAAGTCACACTAGAGTTTAAGCGATAGAGCTCTGAAATAACTATTAAAAGAGTCAGGCATTCATTTTCTATATTTATAAATTTCAAGTTCTTTCTTTCATACAAAGAAAAATTTGGAAAGCTGCTTTTATCATTCACTAACTCAACTCCATTTATACTACCCCTTCCTATTATATTTTCAAAGTAAACCAAAGTTTTCCCTTTTCAGAACTGGGAGGTTCGAACGTGGAGTTTTTATTGCCAAATACCCGAAGATTAAACAGCTACTTATAATGGCAATAACACGAGTTTACCCTATCTCTAGAGTAAAAAAACACATAAAAGGGATTTTATATATCTAAGGAGCGCTTCTATAAAGCCATTTATAAAGTTTTAACTTAACGAAACAAACTAAACTAAAACTGCTAGGAAAAACGGAGACACTAATCAAAAAACCTTAATTACCTGTTATCAAAAACGAGAGGTTTTTTCAAATTATATATAATTTCAATTTTCTAAATGATTAAATCCCCTGTCTTATCTAGGCTCGGCTTTAAGTAACAAAAAGCAAAGAGTGCAAAGAGTAAGGAATATGGAAACTTTCGTTGACTGGAGGGGACAGAGCGTTTATGCTGTTTATACCGAACGTAGAATCCCAGAACATGAGAAATGAATAAGATACCCCTTTCCCCGTACCCATAAGAAGATGCAATACTAACAGGCGGGTTGTTGACAATGAGAGAAGAGGCCCTACTTTTTAATCCCAAAGCTTTGACCCCAGATATTGAAAAAAAACTTTCTATTTGTTTTGACACCTTAAATATAAAATATTATGCGGCTTTCCCAAGCCCTCAGCTCAAACTTGTAATATATATTACCTGGATCCTAAACAAGCTAAAAATGCCAGAATGTACGGGTTACCCTTTATTTTGACTCCCTTAACTTCCCATGCACCAAGGGGGTACAATATGAGTAAGGAAAAGGATTTCCATACAGGAGTCATTTAAACTAAATATCCTAAATGAATAGAGTATACAGAGTTTAGAGAGAGGAAAGGAGAACTCTCTTTAACTGTTTTTCCTCAATAGCTACGTAGTAGAGCGCTCGGCTGTTCACCGAGTGGGCGCGGGTTCAAGTCCTACTGTTACTAGATACTTAGCGGTTCCTAGATCACTTTGAAAGCTGAGTCGACAGAACACAACTGACTCAGATCAACCCATGAATTTCTCCTCTCTTCAGTAATCAAAGTGACCAAGTAAATAGTTTGATTAGAATTTTTTGACTCGTAATCTATGAACTCTATTTCCGATACTTCTAATAAAAGAATGTAAAAACCTTTTCTTTAATATTAAGCAACTTAAATAAGGAGAAGAACCCAACAGTCTTGAAAATACCCTAATTCAATTCTCTCTAAACCAATTCCTACTCTATTTCTTACCTCCTTTATAGCTACTTTAACTAACTGAAACTTTGTCTCGTAAAACAGTTGTGAAAGGTGTCTTTCTTGTACTTGTCTACTTAGTAAAAGATACCAAAGAAAGCTACTAACTTATTTGCAAAATCCCTGGTCTAATTAAACTCACCTCTCCCCTATTTATTATTCAAATTAAGGAATGAAATTGATGGGTAGCTTGCTAATATTTTACTCTTCTAACTTTGAAGTGTTTTTATTAAGTTAAGTACTGCATTTTCCTTTCTAGGCAATCGCAAACTTATAAAAGAAAAAACGAAGTCGATATCTGTCATCAAAGACTCGTTTTATTAGGAAATTATACTTATCTAAAGCGAATACCTTTTAAGACAAAACTTTGTTGAGGCAAGCTGAGAGTACCCCTCCCTACTCTGGAAATATTCTGCTAAAGTTTTTTTCTATTTATATTCGCTAAGAATTACTTCCTTTTGTGTTAAGTAAAATCTCCTATATAATTACTATCAGATCTTAACAAAACAAGGACACTTATTCCCGAGAGGGGAGTCTCAAGAAACTCTTTTAAGTGGTAGAATACTCATCTAAATTATGGAAAGCCACTGGTTCAAGTCCTGCTAGACCCAGGAAAAATTTGTACTTTTTCAGGTATATTCAAATGGAATCCTGTTGGTTCTATAAAAAGGATAGAATTCCGATACTTCTCTCGGTAACAAAAAAGCGAGCCTTTTCTAATGAATTACTAGAAAAATCCTTTCATTCCAATCCATTTTTATTTATTTGACAAGGGCTTTTTTGCAGGGCATTGCTAATGAAAAGTATGTTAGTACGGGTACTTCTATAAGATCAGATTCCTTATTCCAGATAAACTAGGGTAAGGGAATACTAGCTGCTTTTAGTAGTCATATTATCCTTACTAAACTGAAGCCCATAGTACTTCAGATTGCTATTCTCTATTTGCTTACCAGTATTGTCTTTAAAGAAGTTTTGAAAGGAAATTCTTTTTCCTATTGTCGGGCGGCGAGTGTTTAACCTGTAATAAAGTTCCTAAGTAACAATTATTAGCTTTTTGCCTTTCTCTGTAATTAAGAATTATTCACTTTAAACGGTATTGTATCCCCGGGAATTAGGAAGTCTTTTTTACAGAGCTTTCAAATAAAGTCCTTATTCCTTATAGAGTGTAGCTAAAGGCTTAAGATTTAGATATATTAGAAGGCCCTCGTTTAAGAAGCTTACAAATCGTGAAATTAGTGGCCGTTATATACCCAATTACCATAATTTTAAGAAGGGACTCCGCAAATCTCTAAGGAACAGCCCATAAAGAACTAAGAAAGAAGTTTTTCGGACTCGTTTTGTTAAGTCGCCAATTAGTTTGAGACTCAAGGGACAGTTTGAAATACATACCTAGAAACAAAGACAAGGGGTATCCTTCTATTTATACTAAAAAGGAGTTCTACTGATAGGAAGTAAACAGACGATTTATTTAATTGCTTGTAAAAGATATCTTCTCTTTCCTATATTTATATAACCGAGAGAATCAACTTGTTTCACTCCTAATATTTTTAGCAAGAGACGGGGCTCTCTTATAATACCCAATAGGTTAGTTCAGTCCTTTTACCTTAATAATTTAAGCTCAACAACTAAATCAAACTCATAAATTCTTTTTATTTTTATGCGGAATCCGGTACCCAGTTTGTACAACATTGAGTTTCATCAGTTACAGCTAAATATCTAGATTCATTACTAAATTCTGGAGTAAAAAAAAGAAGGCATTTCCTTTTGAGAAGCATCTATTTACCGTAACCCTTTAAACCTCTTTGCTAATTTTATGTTACCCTACTAACCCACTAAAGAAAGAGAAATTAAGGAATGCTCCTTAGTAGTATCTTTAGAATCCTTTTGAGCTCCTGTACAAAGTTCTTGAAAAGGGTAAACATGAGATATTTATAGCACCAGTTCAATTCCAGATTAGGAAAACAAGCGTAAAAGACTATAAGACTTGAATATGAATACCTAGTAAAATGACTAAATGAGTAGTCTTAACTTGGTTGTAATGTATAGCTAAAAAACTCTTTTGGTAATTTCACATCTGAATGACAAATACTTGTCACTCTCAAGTATAAAACTCTTGTTCTAAAAGAAGTGTGACTAATATAAAAAAATTGGACTCAAGTAACCCCGGATACTTCAGTAAGCTCCTTCTTTACTAGAAACATTCAAAAACCTACAAGTCAATCCTTAGTTATTTCTTCTGTACTAATTAGGGTTTGGTAGTGTATAGAATGACTTCATGAAGCAGCCGAGATTGACCTTATAACTAAATGGTGGGGAGAGCCCAAAAGGAGAAGCCTGGTCAATATAAACTTAGTTTCAGAGCTCTCAATCAGGAATACCACTGAATTTAGGAGTTTCGAAGTTTCATTTGATTGAACTAACCCAGCTAAGGAGGGCTCAGTCTAGTAGAGTCCAGTCCCCAAAAGTATAGGATCGAAAAGGGGTGCGAGACCATATTGCTTTACTATCAGGCACAAATGAATTATTAAGAGATTCACTCATCAACCTTACGTAACCGAACAATTTTTTACTATAAGTTGCGCTACTCCTGAATGTAGGGACCTACTCCTCGTAATACACTGAGTAAATAAGTATAGCTTTTTGACATACACCCTGAATAGAAACCCTATTAATATACACCCGTATATCTAGAGTACAGTTTAAAAGGGAAAATCACAAAAGTTTTTGTATAATCTTTTTAGAATTAGGGAACTCCTTTTGGTTATCAAAAATGTTAATAGACAAAGCGAATCTATTTTTTTGGTAGATGCTCAAAGATAGACCTAAGGGCAGAGATAAGGCCGGTAAAAACCTGATCTAAAACTTACCTATATGAATTTTTCCGATATCTAAGCATTCCCCTTATTGGCAGTAGGGGGTACTTTCTTTGGCTCCTCCTCTTACTTAATAGGAATACCCCAGATATAAACCTTGAATTTCAATGAGTTTCTATACCCTTTTTCTTTTAGTACTAATTTAGTTTCAATTGATAATGGTATGGAAGTTCAGAAAGCTGACAGCTTTTTCTACGACCTTTTACGTATCTTTTAACGTACTGCAAGACTCTCTTACGATTCTTATCTCTCTTTCTTAGTAGTAAGGGCTGCACTCCCTATTCTTTGGTCTAGGTATTTGTACTCTAGGTACGGGGTTGTCTTGAATAAAAGAATTTCCTTAATCAATTAGTTGATAAGTTATACTTCTAACCTGTCAAGAATCGTTATTTGAAAGGGGTTTTAGAGTTGGAATCTATAGATGGTAGCTTTCTTTTTCAAGAGTCCACTTGTAATTAGTAGTACCTTAAAAGTCATAAGTAGGGATTCTATGTGCTATAAAAAAGTATAATAGAGAAGTACCCCCTCTTAGAAAAATTGTCTTAAAAAGTTTCTACTAAAAAAGGTCCGTGATTGTTACCAGCACTCAGTCCTATACAAGTATCATAGGGCTTTCAAAAGGGTCTTGCTTTTCTGTATTTAACTCCTCTTATCTTATGGAATCATATGAAATGAAGAAGATGTCCTTGTTAGATAAAAAGCTTTAGTTAAATAGATCTCACAGGATACTTTCGAGATTTCGGGGTAAGCAACGCCGGCAAATCAAACAAAAGAATCCTTACTATGAATGCAGAAGGTTCAAAAGCGTAATAAAATGAAAACTACTAAAATATAGGGTCTAGATCGTTTTTTAGGGGTAGCACGAATAATCAAACTAGAGGAAGATTCTGCATGCGGGAAAGGTGAATTAGCTGGGGCTCCTTTACAAGCGCTGTAAGGCTAACATATCTCGCCCCTTTAGATTTCCAGGTAGGTATTCCGAAAAAATGTAAAGCTAGTGAAAATAAAGAATATTTTAGTAAAAAATTCCTTAGAATCAGAATTACTTATATAGAAAAGTACTCAAAAACTTCTAGAATCCCAGCCTTACAAATTCAAATAGAGTCTATTCTATTATAATCCACTAGCTCTTAACTTAAATAGCTTCAGTTTGCTTGATTGTTTTTAATACTTGGGGCTCGAGCTCAAATAAATTCATTAATTTGAAAGTTCTTGCTTCTTATACAAAGCCCCTTCTTATGCTGTACAAGTTAGTTGTTTTGGATGCTAAGCAGGACTTGCCTTTTGTGTATTGATATACCATGTGGTGCTAAAGTCTCCTTTTAGTAGTGTATAGTAAGAGGACCCTTGTTTGTACTACTTGAGCTTTTATATTCTATTGTGCTTACAATAAGATATCCTTTTTTTTAGTCTAGCCTCATCCTGAAAAGCACTTACCCTTTTTTAGTAGTAATACTGGCTACTAGATTTAGAAACTACAGACTTTTGACGTCTTTATTCCTTAGGAAAGTGCTCTTAGTAACCAGGGCTTTATTAAGAGTCCACTTAGTTTCATTTATTTCTCTAATTTTTACTTGCTGCAAGAGTCAGGATTTCCGCGCTTAAAGAATTGCGAACTATCTTTTTTTTTAGGCTTATGGTTCCCTGATACTTCAACACTGTAAAGACTACTGCTTAGCAAGTTGTAATACTATATATAGGAGTTGCTATATTTGTAATTTAAGGGTACCCGTCTTCTAATATTATTTTTACAAGTATATTAAATAAAGCTTAAACAACTAGTTTAGTAGAGATATTCCTCCTTTTTTGGTACCTTTGGTTTTTGTTTTACCCCTACCCTTCTGAAGGAAAAAGCCATAGATAGAATGTACAAATTTCAACTGTTTGTAAAGTTATATAGCAGGCTCCCGAGCTTGTGTTGGGGTATTTTAAAATACTTTGCTATTCCTAAGAGTGCCTTATGGTTTGTTGGTATTTTAGAAAATAGGACACGGTACAAGACCCTTACCTATACTAGATTCAGAGGTTAAAATCAGTATTACTCGATACGAGTCTAGCTTAGTATTGCCTGACCAAGACGATACAAACCACACATAAATTAAAAATAAGTAATGTAAGCAAACTCCTTGTAGTATTTAGTTCTTTATTGAATTAAGGATTCCATTTAGGGGAGTTATCCCATTCTAAATCGAGAGCTTTTTAACTAAAAATAGAGTTTCTTATCAAATTCAAACCTAAGTAAAATAACTAGAATGAAAGGGTTCAAAACCATTCGTGACTTATATAATACTCATTAAGATAGAGAACCTAAAAAGTTCTTAGGGGGACTTATAACTTATTTCTTTCAGGCCGGATCTGATATAGTTTGTTACTTTATTGTAAGGGGCAAGACTGCAGTTGTTATCCGCTGAAGCTACCTTCAGAACTTACCTCTATACTTTACTTTTATAAGCAAGTGGCTACCTCTCTTTATACGAAAAGTCTTAGCTCATTTAGTACAAAGGAAGTAAAATCTAACTTTTTATTTGAATAAAGTCATTCTGCCACCCCCAAAAACCAATGGCCTTCAATTTATTAGTAAACCTCTCAAATCGGAAAGTCTTTCTTAGTTGAGAAGAGGGCTTTATTAGCATATGAGCAAACAACAAAAGTAACCCTCGTAATAAATTCTAATAAGGAGTAAGGTTTAGTTCTCATTCGTCAAGAAGTTACTCTACTCATTGAGAAAAAAAAAAAAAAGAGGGGGGCTGATTGAGGGCAGTTGAAGCACTTCTTAAACCTTCTTTTTTCTTGTGGTTAAAGCGGTCGCTAAAGTGAGAACGGATGCTGGTTAGAGTCTATTGGACTCCTCCTTGTTTTCTTAGTTTCTTTGAAAGCGAGAGCGAGTAATAGAGTCTGCAAAAGTAGACGGTAGTAAACTCATCAAGATTGTGGAAACGAAACTAAAGTAAGTGTTACTTCGATTTATGTGCCCTTTTTAAAAGATATCTAATAGCTAATATTTAATAGACTTAGTTATAAAATTTTACTGTTACTCCAAGTTTGACAAAAATTACTACAAAATCGGGTATTTTCTATTTATGTCATCATCTGCGAACACAGGACAGAGTTATATTCATTACATATAAAGCATACCTCTTATTAATTGATAACTTAGTAGGTCTTAAATGGAATTTTTCTGGAATAGGGCTCTTATTTTGAAGTGTTTAGTCAATTTTATTGCAAACATTAAAAGACAGATACAGGATTGAAAGACTAGAATTTGTTCTTTAATAATCACTTTGCTTATAAAATAGGTCGTCGTCTGCAAAGGCACTAATTAGACTTCGTAAAACTTATCCTGGAGAAGATTTAGTATCCTATTTACAGCTTTCCCTGGAGTATCTTAGCATCTAAAAAGAAAGCAAGATGGAGTCCTGATATGGTATGATTATTCGAGGGAAACCTGGAATTCCTATATTTGTACGATGTACTAGATGAACTAGTAGTTTACTTGGGAAAAAGGGAGACGCACCTTTGAAAATGGGATACGAAATGGACAAAAAGGTTCAATTGAGAAAAGGAACTCATCCATGTAGATTTCTTGGCTAGCTTTCTTGGTTTTTAGTCTTAGGTCCCAGCCAGGCATACGAAGCTATAAAAGAGAAGCTATAGTAGGGTTTCTTGTTGCTAGGTTGTTCCTGTAGCTATTGTTCTTATTATTGTTTTCTTTTAAGGTATAGTGCTCCTCGTCTTATGTGTTTATCGCTATGGAGGGAGCTTGTAGATATAGGACAGTGTCCTTGTTACCGACTGAAGCGTTAGCGAGGAAGGTTAATGCTTAATAGTATTATGAATAGACATACTCACCCCGGGATACCCAACTGCTGCTTATGCTTACTCTTCTGACTTAGGCTTAATTGACTTACTTACTCTTTTTTACTGACTTTCTTCTTTGTTTTTTAATGAGTTGTATTTCTTTTCTATTGGCTTACCTCTTTCTATTGAGTTAGCAGCTATACCTGTATTCCCTTCCCTGGCTTACTTTATTTAGTCTATGTTGCTATGTTGCCTAGACTTATTTATTTGTATTAGAGTTATAGTATTAGTAATGGAATATAGTATAATAGATATAAGGTATTGTAGTTCTAGTTTCTTAAGTAAAGGTATTACCTATTTTTAGATTTAGTTGCATAAGCGTTAGATTTGAATCTAGAATTCCCAGTATAAAATGAACTTTCCCAAATTCAGATTTAGAAGGGTCCAGAAGCCACTCTGGTTTCAAATTGATCTTCTAGACTGCTCTATTTACCCTCCAGAGTCTTAGAGCTGTTCTTTCATAACTCGCCCCTTACTTAAGCTTTATCTTCCTTTTTTTCTGCTTGCTGCAATGTGTATTCATAATTTCAAGCCAAAACCTAGGTATTTCTGCAGCCTCTCTAAAATCAGATTGAACAAGTATGCCTTGGGTAGAGCTCGCGAAAGCCGTAGGATTTTTTTTAACTGGTTCGGATCTGAAAAGAATTTTGTAAAAGGCTTAAGGTTCTGGGTTTATTTGAATAACGCAAGTCTTTACACAAGTTTCCTTTCCTACTTTATTGAAATATCCACTAAAGGTTTTTCTCCACATTTTTCTATTTTATATTTGAGCCTTAATTCCTTTGAAACGGATCCTATTTTACTGAGAAATCCAGTGCTATCTAATTTTCAATTCACAGGAGGCCCTTAATTATAGAGTATAAGCATTTATCCCCCATTATGGCTACCTTCTTCATTAGATTTAGCTTGATATATTTTTTGTGAACAACTTTCCACTAAATAATTTATAAGGAATATAAAGACCGAGGAATACAGAGCGTAAAACTTTCTTAGATATTAGATACACGCACATTTTAACAAGGTAATTCAAAGATTCGAAAATGCACGGAAATTTAGGCTTAGCTTAGCAATTCAAAAGCTACTTTACCTTGAATGAAATAGACGGGCCCCTTATTTAGTAGTAACCCAGGAGTGCCCCCTTGAGCTTGTGTTCTTGGACTGAGAGACTAAGAAAAATTAGAGTTATAAAAAAGCACTTTTGAAAAAAGGGGTTCAATTCCTGTTAAAGTTCCTTCAATATAAAGTAATAATTGGTTACTCCCGAGAATTTGGATAGAAAAGTGGTATACAAGGCCTATTTTGAATCCTTTTATGAGGTTACTTTTAGTGCAGTTTTTATATAAGTTCTTCCGTTCAAGGCACTCCGGTGCGAGGAAAAGTATAGTCACAGATTAAGGGTATCCTGTTTGTTTAAAGAGTTTAGTTTCGGTGGGTTTGGAATTTCACTCTTTCTAGTAATGATAAGATGTGGTTATAACATACTAAACAAGTAGTAGATCTAGCATTAGAGGTTTTTTTGAATGCATACGGGATTAGTGGATTACTTGAGCATACACAAGTTTCCTTGGAAAATTCACTAACTAAAGTTTTGGACGGATAAAAGAAATTCTCACTACGCATTTCGGATTGTATAGGAACCCTTGTGTTAAGTGTTACTTTTAGTCCCTTAAAACTAGATTGCCCGCCTTAACTTAAATAGAGGGATACCTCTTCGGACTCTTTTGAACAAGTTTGACTCAATTTTAGAAAGAGAAGTTTATCATTTGTAGGGTTTGAAATGTTTACACACAGACGAAAAATCCAACTTTATGCTGTATTTACGTAATTTAGTGATAGCACATTCAATTTTCACTTTGTGACCTAAGACTACGTAGTACTCAATTTTGAAAGGGATTAGCGAGTTTCTAGAGTTAGCTAGCATCAAGTCTAAGTTTTTACTAGCAACGTGGAGGAATTTGAATGGTTGTGTTATTGTTTTCTCTAGTTTCACTAGGCTCAAACTCAAGGAACGTCTTAGATATGGATTCCTTTGTTAAAGTACAAACTCAAGTCTGGATTATTAATAAAATAACAGAGTTTCATGAAAGTTTGCTTTATCTACAGTTCACTTTGTACCATTAGTAAGGGTAGACTCTAGATTTGTTTCTAGCCAAACCACTTCAGGAGTGATGTTTGATCGAAAAAAGATTTATATAAAGATTTAGCATTTACTGTAGCCACAATAACTGTTGGCAATGAATTGGGAAAAACGTATAACCAGGGGCTTTTAACTAAAGTTTGAGGGCTTTTGCCATTAAGATCAGTCGATGAACTGGCATGGAGGAGCTTCTATTGGATTACTCTAATTTTACTTTATGATAGATAGAAAATAAATTACTCTTAGTCAAGTCCAAGGATCCTATAGGATGTTCCTTTTGATGTATCCTTATGTATTCTTCTCAACCCCTTGTAAGATTTTCTAGAGTTGTACTTTACTTACCTGCAGTGCCTAGAACAATCCAGTTGTTGCAGGTTCCCCTTTTCAGTATTGGGTTTACCCTTTCCTTTCAAGTTCCCTAAGCCTTTGATGCGATAACTTTTCGTTGGTTAACCGTTTTGAATGAGTTTATTAGTTTTCGTTTTACCATAACTAATTCTTGGGTAATTTAAGGGTCTATTTTAAAGAAAGAGTTATAACAGATGGGACCTTGAAGAATTTCGCAAAGATATAGACCAAGGGGTCTCTTGCTTAAATAGGTAAAGTATATAACTCCCTAAGTCTGTATCTGTAAACCTTTCTTATGAGAGATACCGATGCCTGTCGAAAAGGAATTTCCTGCTATACTTTGGTGTAAAAGGAGGAGTTTCTCGCAGACTTGCTACTAATTAACTAGTGGGATTCCGCTAGATAACTTTTACGAAACAGAAGTTACTTTTTATCGGAATCTTTTCTTAGCTCTCATGGACACTTCTATTAAGAGACTTTTAACTAGATTTCGTTATCCAAAAGAAAATTCGGAATTCAGATACCCAAAATAAGAGCAGCTATCAAAAAACACAGTGAATAACTCGGTTATAACTACTACCTGGAAGTCCTAAAAACTGCTTGAGACCTCTTCCCATTGTAATCCTACAAAAAGAGACTCTATCCCGCCTTTCTTTCCGCAGGCTGCCGAGGCTTGCTAATTGATGACTTGAACTCTTTCTCTTTGAGAGCCCTGCTTAAGTGCAGTGGGTGAGGAGCTCCTGTGACTGCAGCCTTTTATAGTATACCTATATAGTTCTCGACTTGGGTTTTATAGGTCATACTTATATTGACTACTACTACGTACAAATCTCTGATAAGGATTGTCTTTTAGAATTCTAGAGAGTGCCCCCTAAATTAGGCTTTATCACATAGAACTTTGAATGAACAAAAATTGAGGTAGACTATTAACAACTTTGCTACATAAAAAGGCAGCTCCTAAGTGGTGCGCTTTTAACCTATTTCTAGAGTTTGGAGTCCTAAATCCGGATAAGTGTAAATCTATACCCAAGAGAAATTCTAGTTTTTTTCATCATTTTGATTTTCTAAACCTCTTATACGAAATGAGTTTACTACTCATTTTAAGATATATAACAGAAAGCCTTTAGGGATGCCTCTCAGATTCAGCGTGCAATATATAAGGAAACAGCTTTCAAAATCTGAATTGAAGTTCGGATTAGAACCCTACTCGTTTGTAGATAATAAGGGTTTATTCGAACTTTTTCCACGAATCTTTCTGCTCTTGCATTTAAAAGTATACTTGAGATATATAGATTAAGGCTTTCCTTAAATTAAGGTCAGAAATGGGAATTGTATTAGCTTTGTATTATTAGAAGGAGTCAATACCTGTTTGCGAGGACTTACTATTCGGAGTTATAGAATCAAGGATGGCCAGAAAAAGTTTAGATACTATGGAGTGGTTCTTCTTTCTCTTTCATTTAGTGAAAATACACGAGAGTTTCTTGGTAAAGTGCCCAAAAATGCTATAGAAGTTATGGGTATTCCGATGGGATATTTGTATTGTGTGCCTCTTTGTATTTTTTACTTTTATGCAGTTTAGAGTGTCACTGGTATGTTATAGCTAATTATAGAGCACTCCCAAGCTAACGTTTTGCTTACTTAGTTAAAGAACTGGGTTTCCTGTATTTCAGTTTTTACTAATCGCTGTCTTTACTTTAGGGATTTAGTCCTATTTGAAGTAAAAACATAAAAAAGCTAAAGAATTCTAGAGAATTAGGTATCTTCTAACAGAATTAATTCACTCTTATACGGTAAATAGCTGGCTTATAAAAATGGGTAATACCATACTCTTTTTTCTTAGGACATTTACAGTACTGTAGTTGCGGGATCCTGACGAGAACGTTTATTTGCTTTTCTAGTAACCTGGTAATGAGATACCTGTTATAGTGTATAGGCCTTTTTTCTAAGTTTTGAAGCATGTCCCTTGCCTTCTTACTTTACGAAATGAATAGGTTTTCTTTAAAAGGTACTTAAAGTATAAATGTATTGATGCCTTTTTTTATTTAAGAGGTATTAATTCTACTTTATTATCAATTCTCAAGATTCCCCGGTTTTATAGACTTCGGGGTCTTTCTAGAGTAGGGGAGCCCTACCAGAATAGAATCTAGCAAGTAATTTACAGGACCAAAAGACTTGAGATTCTATTACTAATATTCAACTGGAAAATACCTATTCAAAAAGTGAATAGTTTTGATTAGCTGTTATACCGAATTCCCCTGAATCGATTAAATATAAACACTATATCTAGCCAGTATAATGCGCTCTCTTACCTGAGATTGAAAATCCTTTTTTTTTCAGTGGTTCAAGTGCTGTTATCTTTGTTATATAAGAGAAATATGAATTGAATATAGATACCTATCTAGTGGAGTCCTGTCGAATTTCCTACGCGAGGTTTTGAATTATACTCGTTGACTTAGCCGCTCGGCAGGCATAAACAAAAACCAAAAACTCTAGTAAAAACCCACTACTACCCACAGGAAATCTAGTCCTCAAAGTACAAAATAGAAAGCATCCGGGGGCTTTTCCTTGAATTAAGGACCAATCTTGTAGTACTTGTATTGAAAGACAGCGCTCCTCGACGAGGGTTCTTGGCTAATTGAATTTTGAAGTAAGTTATTTTATATTATTCTTAGTGAATTGTCGGGCTTTACTCATCACTTTTTTAGCTTTGCAGGGAAACTCATTAAGTATAGGATAGGCTAGATCCGGAACCCTAATTCATTCTCTTCCTTACTAAAAAAACTTATTAAAGGTTTTTCTTGCATTTGTACACTGTAACTAAAAAAAGTCAAGCTTTTGATCCCCTTGGAAATTCTCAAGATTGAAAGCACACGAATATTGGCTATACGCTTTTTAGTATGTCGAATTTATCCTTAATTGTAATTCCTTTAACAGGGTAAACCCTACATGTTGTACTATAAAATCTACTTTTTCTAACTGGTATAATAGAATGTACTAAACAGAACCTATTTAGTTGACTGGCTAATACGAAGGCATAATAGAAAGCAGGATTCTTAGCTAAGTGACTCCTTCCGAAAAGAGGTACCGGGCATAGTAGGGAGCTATCGGGTAAAAGATATATAGCAAGAGTTACCCTGGTGGAAAAGTAGAATACTCAACACACAACAAAAAGAATACGATATATTTGATCCGGACACCCGTAAGTTCAAAGTTGATAGAGATTCGGTTTCTTTGAAAATACTAGTAAAAAACTAATTGCCCTCGCTTCATTAGTTAAAGTAGTATAGGAATACTGTGCATGTTGTGTTAGTTCGCCTCAAAGGACTTCTTAAATAGAGAATAAAAATGTCTAGGGCCCCGCTTGGAGAACCCTTTTTTGTGATATTCTTTTATCGGAGGGCCTTATACTAGTAGTAGATCGATATACTAAGTCTACGAACACTTAAATTGACTAAAAAAGCCTTTTTATCAAGATTAGAGCATTCCTTTTTTTTTTCATTTCCGGGTACACAGTACTCTCTTGAGCTTACAGCCTTACAATTATATATTAGCGATTCTCTTACAACTTCGTAGTGCCCCTTGTTCGAAGCATACTAAGGAATATAACAACTGAGAAGTGAACCCATTTTGGGGTATAGAAAAGAAAAAACCAGAATTGACGGTATAGACTAAATAAGGAAAGCCCCTAATAGTATCGTAATAACCAGGAACTACTAACGAAAGGGTATCATAGTATGGAAAATGACATATCTTTCACTTCTAGAATCGAGTATTCTTTTCCTCTAAAAAAGAGTACTTAGGCCTTACAGAGACTTAGTATTTGAGTTTCTCAACGCTGACGCTTTGTGGTAAGAAACAGAATTCCCTAACAATAAAGATTAACTGGTTACTTCTATTAATCTAAACTGAAAAAAGGGCTTCCTAAGGCACCACCCAACCTATATGTATAATTTACTTGTGAATTCTATATAAGACTGTAACCCGAAAAGAAAAGCATATTAATTAGCATCTTCTCAATCAATTTTGTGTATAAAGAGCTAGTGAGTAACACCACTAGAAGGGAAAAATAAGCACACATACATTCTCTTAATATAGAAACCCACCCTTCGCTACAAACAAAGGGATACGCCCTTTTTCCGAATTAAGTAAGTTCGAAGAATACTTGGCCGCTAGACAAAACCCAAATATGCCAATACTATTCTAAACAACTCAACTTTTTGAATAATAGAAGACTTATAACTAGTTACAGCCCTTCACATTATAGCTTAAACAGGACCGACCCTCCTTTGTACAATTGAAGTTGAAACAACAATCAATAAGTCTTTTGTAGACTTGCGATTTATCTAATTGCGGAAAGAGATCTTGTATCCATTCTGGATTATGCTCTGAACTTTATATAAAAGACTTTTCAATTTGTTCCTTGTGAGAACTGTTCTTAACTTTTTGATTAAGGTCAGGATTCAACCAAAAAAGTAGAGCTAGAATAGTGTCATTTACTTGATATAAATCTAATATTTTACGAAGTACTTCTATATCCGTAAAAGCCGTTATATGTTACTGGTTATGTTATCTTCATTTAACTCTGTTGGTATAAAGGACTCTCTTAGAAGTTAGTTTTCTTATATTATTTGCTCTGCTTAGGTTTTCATAGTACTCTTATATTCACATTGTTATTCCACCACAGCTCCCCTAGGAGTATCCTTTATTAGATATGGCCTATATATTGAATATTCATTTTAGCTACAGGGGTGATTCAGTGGTTATAGGTAAGACCTTTTCGAACATAGCTTGTCTTGTTCAGTAATCTTGGGTTTTTGACCTCGACTTTTGAACAGCTACAGCTGAGTAAAATAAAAAAGTATGCTAATATTAGCAGAAAGAACTACACTAGATAAGCAAGGCTGCCTGGTTGTAATACAATATACTGAAATGACTCTTTTATTTACGAGCTCTCGCCTCTCAAGATTGAGACCCAATAATACTCGTAGCGTTTTTGAGACAACTATGCCCCTTTTATCTATTATTGCTTGTAAGGACTGTTTATATTTACTTTTAGAATACTCTATACTTTGATTATATCCCCAAAATTTCCTAAAGGAGTTTTTTCGCTTGCCCTGTTTACTTTTCTTACAAATAGGGCTCATTTCAAAAAAGAGTTGAATAAATTTTTAGATGAAACCAGACCGTTTTTATATTATTTGTCTTTTACTATAACCTTTTTCCTTTGGACAAAGCTCAGTAAGTTCCGCGGTAAATGGTCGCTGAAGTGAATCAGTAAAATTTCTGAAATAAAATAGTGAAAAAGGTAAGCTTAATATAGATAATAAGGACTCTTAGTTTTAAATTAGATGGCATTCCTGTAGTTGAGTATAGTAATGGCCGCCTTCCTTTTCCGATGTATGTAAGGACTTTCGATTAGATGCTTGTAGACTTCTTATGGGAAAATACTTCAGAATTTAGAATAATCAGCATTATATATACCTCACACGGAGGGTGCTTGGAGAGCTAAGTGTAAAGAACTGTATCGAAATAAGTAGGAGTCTTATAAAAAGCGCACAGAAAAGGTGTATGATAGTAAATCATTTCATAAAGCGGAGCTCTTATATCAAGAAAGATCTATTTGCTAAGCTGCTAATAGATAAAGGTATTACAATAAAGAGACTTGAACCTACGGCATGTCTAAAAATCAAGCTCAGATCTAACCACAATAAAGAAGAAGGTATAAGAAAGAGAGAACCCTTTTATACTGTACAGCTTTGTTCGGAGGAAATGGGATTTGAACCCATGATACAAGGTGGACCCCGTATGTTGATTTAGCAAACCAATGCTTTCAACCGCTCAGCCATTCCTCCACTAGGTAGAAAACACTTATTGTCATACATAAGATTTTACTTTGATATTTCTATATAAGTGATTTAGTATCGAACTTTTGTAGATTCTTAGTTTTGTGTAACATTATAATAAAATCTAGGAAGAAAGACAATAAAACTTGATAAAAGTCGACTCTCAGAGCTTAAGTTTAGCTAGATATGTTAATATAATAAAAATCAGGTATGATATAATAGAAAATAGATTAACTGTTAGTAATACACGATGATAGGAACTCTTTTACCTATATTTGTCATAAGTCAAGTATATATTCAGGCAGGGAATCCTAATTATATAGATGTCTCAATCCCGGCAGGTGGGTGCTTTGTATAAATTTCAGAGTTAGTATTTTAACATTCCGCATGCCTTTTTCTTAAGAGAAAGAACTCGCTTTGTAGTCTTTTTCTGTATCATACTTTTCTGCATATCCTCTTTCTTCTTGGTACCTATACGTTTTAGACTCTTGATCCTAAATATAAAGAACCCATTACCAGTGCCTTACCAAATTCTATTAGTGATATCCTTAAAAACTTTAACTCTTAGGAAACCCACTCCAAAAGAAGTATCCTGGCAATCTTTGTTAAATAAAGGGAAGTGTCTCAGCAGGCATTATACTTTTCATTAGACTCAATTGCGTTGACCTGAAAAGCAGTTAGCTTAAAACCCCTATATAGGTTGCTTGGCTAATTCTTATTAAAGCGAAAACTTTCTCTGATCAAAAGATTCCTTTCAAATATAAGTGAAGGAATACTTCTTTTTTATACGACTCCAATTCAATTAGACTTATGAAGTTCAAGCAAAACTGGGACTCTTTTATGGGTGTTTGTTTGACTAACGAAATGTAATAATACATAAAAGTAAATAGAGCGGCCCCCCCTTTTTAGAAGAAAAGAGTCCTACAACCTGTATCTGTTTCAAGTGATTACATATGTTTATTCAAGAAGTAAATAGAATTACTTGTTTACCCCAGCCGGTCATTGAGCATATTTTTGTATTATAGAAATTAAGATAAGAATAGTGTCCATCTTTTTAGTATTAGAATTAAGGGATTCTCGGGGTTTCTCGTAGTGAAGTAAAAACATTTAATAGCAGGGGCTGGCATACTTTGGCACTTCAGGAAAGGATACAGGGGTCATTCGGGCCAAAGATGGAAATTATTCTATACTAAAAAATGCTACAAATTTCACGGGGTTTTTATCTTATAAGAATATACCTTACCCAAGATTCTATTATTCTGGTTTTTCCTTTAGTTTTGACCTACTTAACTCAGTGGTTAGAGTGTCGCTTTCATACGGCGAGAGTCATTGGTTCGAATCCAATAGTAGGTAGAGATTGCTTGGGGTTTCAGTATGAGCTTAGAAATCAGATATGACAAACTGCACGAAATCCATGTAGGAATTCTTCTCAATTTCTTAGTGAGTTCTATTTGGAGTGTCCCAAAGGAGGGTTTTTATTAATAGTTAAGCTTAATTTAGATAGTCCTTTACAACAGGAAGCTCCTGATTATACACTTAGTAAACCGTCCAACGTAACGTAACTACCTTTAATCAAGTAAGTAAATGTCCTTTTACACGGCTTATTAAGAGTTTTCGATCCAAACAAATAAGGGATGTAACATAATCTTGAATCGTATCTCTGTAGTAAAGTAAGCAAACCTAGATCCTAATCGATTTATAGAATTTTTCATTTCTCGCTTCACTTTTTATTTCTAAGATCTCTGTACTCTGTTTAGAATCGTGCAACTTGGTTTTGATGGTTTTCCTTTTCTTTATGTTTTATCAAACTGTACCGCGTCTCTGCTCTCTGTACCGCGTCTCTGCTCTTTCAGAACAAAGTTACAGCTGTTGTATTCCTGCTCCTGACTTGCCTTCCAATTATACAAACACCGATATATTCGTGTTGAAGATTTCTTTGCTACATCTGAAAAAGAAAAATAGTCAAACTTCTAAAAAACCAATATAGGATACTTACAATTTTGAGTAAGAAGAAGCGGAATAGGAAAAATAAATTCTTTATAAAATTAGATCTCACCCCCGGATCCAAAGGGACACGGGAAGCGCTTATGCTCGTTACCCCGACCCATTTCCAAAAATGAGATTCAACTTACGAGATTCGAACCTATGCATGCTTGTGGGTGTACTGGTCGATGTACTAATCTATTTTACCGGATTTGCTCAAGAGATTGTATTCCTGTTATTGCGTATATTTCATTTGTGTATGATAGTAAGTACTTCATTGTCCTATTAAGACTGAAGCTTTTTGTTGGGAAAGTGCCCCTAATTCTAATAGTCGTTTATATATATATAGTATAATACGGTACGGGATCTAATAACTTATATTAGTATCAAACTACACAGAAAGGAGCTGCGCTGACATAACTAAAAGGAATCTTCTATACTCTATTTCATTTAACCTATGTTATTCAAATTTGGTGAAGTAAATAAAGACAGAAGCCCCTTTTCGGGTTATTACGTGTCGACAATTCCTATTTATTTCCTTTTTCTTAAAACCAAGATCCTTGGCTACTTCAAGCCAAAAAATTCCTAAGATCGAGGTCAAGCTTTTCTTAGGAGTCAGCCTAAATTGTATATAGACCAGAAGGGAGACTCGCGGATAGCTTGCTGGGGTTTAGATGAAATAGTATAACAGAATGAGATTTGGTTTTGTGTGGGTTATAGAATGCGTGCTATAATAAGCAGATGTATCTATCTCTTATATTTGGTATTTGGGCTAAAAAACGGGGATCTTCCCCAATATCTTATAACAAAAAAATGGATTAGAAGAAGGTAATTCTATAACTAGGCAAGCTCCAGAGTTTTTGACTCCATGAAACGGAGCTTCCACCTATATAAAACTCGGTTAAGGGGTTATGGCCTTTCTATAAGGTCGCAGCCTGCGTAAGGTAATCCAAAAGGGGATCGGCGCTAAGAGACTAGATAAACATTTTAGGTAAAAAAAACCTACAAGAGAGAGGGTTTGCTCACTTGAAAG
This sequence comes from Pelargonium exstipulatum, assembly GCA_036897565.1. Classification (NCBI taxonomy): domain Eukaryota; kingdom Viridiplantae; phylum Streptophyta; class Magnoliopsida; order Geraniales; family Geraniaceae; genus Pelargonium; species Pelargonium exstipulatum. The sequence continues at coordinate 52,842 of JAYMTG010000018.1, read as the reverse complement.
CGAAAGAACTTCTCGAGATTTATACGTAAATTAGGTACACGAAATAATGTGGTATAGCAAGAGCACTTATTTCTAGATATCCCTAAATTGATCATTGAGTTCGTATTTCCCAGTATTTCCCAATGGAGTATCCAGTTACTACTTTCAATTGTTTAATCGGAATCCTATTAATATGATTCACGAGGCCTACCCTGTAAGCAACCTTATAATAATAGCACATGCGTACCCCAGGCAAGACCGCCCTTCACTTTTCGTTTACAGTATTTTCTAATTTGAAATACTAAGTTTAGACCTATCCTTGCCCTTACTAAAAAAAGGTCCATAGAGAATCGAGTAAGATCCCGAGCCCTCTAGTTGGGATTTGGGATAGTCTTTTTAGGAAGTATTTTTTAGGGAAACTTGATTCTCAGTATCTCATATACTAGAAGAGCAATCTTACTTTATAGTTGGATCTATTTTTACAATAAACCATATACATAGCCAAAGATGCACAATTCAAGATATTAAGACTTTCAACAATTCTTTTCAATTCTATTCTATGAATTTCTTTGTAGCTTTCGTGTCTTATGTTATAGGTTTTTGACTTAGAATTAGGAGTTTCCTTCTATTGTACAAGGGTCTTGAAACTGTGGGATTTCTTGTTAGAGGAAGTGTGTGCAAAATCTTCATACATAGAATATCCTTATTATCTCTCCTTCTTTACATAGTATCTCTTATCCATCTATCATTATACTGTAGTAATTAGAACATCTTATTCATAACCTACAAGATAAACTACAAAAAGAACTCTCTTTTAACGCATTATAATATAGAGACCCTTTTTTAATTAACAAGCAAAAAGTCTATGATTATGCTAAGTGGGTTTCCTTTGTAAAATCCGTTATAAATAACTCCAATTTATTGAAAAACATATATAAAAGTTCCTCCCGTGGAGTTTACTAACCAATTACCGTTTCATTCCTAATATAAAATTTTTTACTACAAGGCGGAGGCAGTTAATCAGCAAGGATACGTAGTAAGTGGCAACGAGAACCCCTACTCAGTTTGTGGATTTAAGAAGTTCCTCTTAGCTAAGACCGAATACACCCATTATTTCTATGTCTTTCATTTTCAAGTTAGCACAACTACCAGTGCCGGCAATAGTTAGTGGCTCTTTATCTGGAAGTATAGAATTATAGATATTACTCCTAAAGTCAAAACGTAATCGACCCTTCGGTTTTCAGTTTAGAGTTCGAGGCATGCTCCTGAGTTATCGGTCCTAAGCTGGCGAGAACTTGGGATTTAGGTATGTGGTTTCCTTGAGTATAATAAAGTGAGTTTCGTAATGAATGTGGTATACTTTAAGCGCTCACCTATCATAAGGAGCTCTCCTAATAACTATCCCTAGTCCATACAGCGGATTGCTTTTAATGTATTGAAACTGTATACTAACAAGCCTAAGAACATTCAAAGTGACCCATATAACTCCTAATTGCAGTAATATTAGGAGAATTTATATAATAAAAAAGAATCCAAATACAAGGAATAAACTAAGTTGTAGACTCAGAGCAGTGAGAGTTGAATTCCTAGTACTTATGATTAGCAGCTGGCTATTATATTAGGTATATCTTTTTGAATGGAAAGACCGCGCCCATCAACAGGGGCTCCCTGCTTATATGTAACTACCCCTAACTTTTCCTCAATGCACAACATACAGAGTATTCAAACTAATACCTTTTATCTCGAATTTAGTAGTAAAATACTAGAACTTCTCTTTCTTTTACTCCAAAGCATCTGTTCTAAAATATACACAAGAGTAATTCCTCGCTCTAATTAGAACTCGATCTAATAAGGTCTTGCTATTGTTATCTCAAAATATCCCATTTTAAAAAGTCTTAAAGTTTTCAATACTAAGCTCAGTTTACCCTGGGCAGTAAGGTTCCTCTAATTTGTAGTTAAAGAAAACTAAGTTAAGGAGATAGAGAGTTCTATAAGTATCTAAAAAACTACTTTAATTATTATCACACGACTTGAACCCGTGCCATCTAGATTGTTGGGTCCGCGCTCTAACCTACGTTAAAGTAATAGTAGAAAGGATTCCTATTAATACAATACAAAAAACCATTGAGTTCTTAATTACTAAAGAAGGAATTGTAGAAACTAAGTAATTTACTTAGATTTTGCTACTATATAAAGCATGAAATATCCATCATCAATTTTTTCGGGTTTTATATTGAGTTTTTATTAAGAGTTCTCGATTACTGGTTTTATAAAGAACAAGTTTTCATACATCTAGGATATTTTTTATAGATATCGGTAAGACTTTATCTTTAAAGAGATCCGATCCCACTTCGACTAGAGTTCTTTATTTGTATTAATTTCACCTTAGCAGTTCTCCAAAAAAGATTCTATAAAAGAGATATGTTCCTAGCTTTTAATAACTTGGTTTAGTCATAAGTAATAGAGTACCCGGGTACGCGCTGTTTGCTTATATGGGGTTGATGACGAAAGGTAAGATAGCTTATAGAACAAAAAATATAAAAAACTGCTTCATTCCATGGACTAGAATAGTCTTACCTACCTGTATTTACAAATCCAAAAATAAGAACTTAGAAGGACTGCGGGTTTGAACCCTTTCACGCCAACTACAGGGCCTCGTGCTTTACCCACTTGTTTTGACCTAACCGGGCCTAAACTTACTGACTAGGTTGTACCCTAAAAAAGGAAAAATAAAAGAAACCGCGGATATCTTTTTTGGAAGAAACTCAAGGTATAACTTATTGACTAAGAAAATCGGTGAGTTTTATAAATAAGTATAAAGCGCGGTTCCTTCATAATAGAGAAAGCTCTCCTTCGAATAAGCTAGTATGTATGTCCGAAATAAACAAGCATAGGGTTACCCTAGATTCCTAAAAGGCTAGAAGGAATAAGAACTCTCTTTGACAGGCCAGACTTGTATTCTCTTGAATAAAGTCAAGCTTTTACTCTATACATTTTTACAGATTAGACTAGTACGGAAATAGAAGTTATGTAATCTTCTTAATAATAATTACTTTCGTGATTGACTATTAAAAAGTCCTGGTTTGTGCGTTTTTTTCATTACATATCCTTGGGTTCAAATGGGTTCTTTCTACTACGTACATTCTTTTTTTATTTCTAAATTGAAAACTACAGGGAGTGGCTTGTAAAGCTGTTCCTTCATTCTGGGTATTTTTATGAAAAGCGGATATCTATCTATGTTAGACATTACGGGGTCTGGTACTATATTTGCTTTCAAAGCGAAATAAGGGTTCTGGTACATGGCTAAAAAACACTTAGATAACTGTGTTTGGTTTTAACCAAGCTTTGTTGTGAAGCTATCTCGTAATAAACACAGAAAACAATTCTATTTCTTATCAGTATCTAACACTTTAGCCGTTTAGCCTTTAATTAATATGGGAATTTGCGTACCCTGAATGATGCTTCATTTTAAGGCCGTTCTATAGCCAGTTTGTTAACTCGGTTTTAATTCAAAGCAGTACTTAGAACAACTCGTTGTCAGTTACCCTTGTTAGAAACTTTAGAAACATGGGTAAAATTCCCTAGTTAGTGAAATAGCTTCTTTTGTTTTTCCAGAATTGTACTAGAAATTACCTTCTTTATAAAACTTATTAAATCACTTATATAAGGAAAATTGAAATGTCATGTCGAGATAGGGGCTTATAAACAGGGAAGTTACACTCAACCCTATTGAAGAAGACCAGTGGAAATGCAATGCTTTACTCTTTTCTTTGTATTTCTACATATTTGATCAACTAGAATCATATAAATAGATGACTTTTGAAATCAACCCTTCCTTTTACAAGTACTCTCCAAGCTATTTGCTAGGTAGTTTGGGGTGTATGGTAAACTTATGACAACGAAAAAGTTACAGCATTCCTAACAAGTAAAGTCACGGATGCTTTCTAAAAAAACTAGGTATCAAAGCTCGAGGGATACCCTGAAAAGTGGGCTCTTACAGAAACTATAAAAGTAACAGAGGGCTCCCATATTATGACTAAGTTAAGACCCAAAATGCACCGGACCCGGTCCCTTTTTATAAGGGTTTGCTCCGAAAGTGGCACTCTTACGCTATCTAAGTCAAGTAAACAAAGGAAACAGTTGAGGGAAAACTTCCTAGTATCAACTCAAACTAGTAGCTGTAATTCAATCCTTGAAAAGGAGACAAGCTTATTTTAATATATAAGTTAATTAATTAAGCTACCCTCTTTTTATTAACCAAGATTAATATAGTTATGAAAAAGTAGAACTACACTTAATAATGATAATAATGAAAGGTAAACTTGTTTACTCTACGCCTTCTTCTCTCAAGCAAGCTTGCCCCGCTTTTAAATAAATATAAAAGCAGGGGTTTTCCCAGATATAAGTAATTCCCTTCTCTATCTAGTAAAAACCGCACTCGTGTATTCTCTATTTTCTTATATGCTTATAAAGAACTCCTATAAAGCTACTTTTGTAATAGTTTAGGGGTTGTGTATGTACTCTGAGGATTAAGACTACACTAGATATCGGAATCAATATAATGAAAACTTCTTGAGTGGGTTTACCACTTGACTGAATAGCAATGTAAAGCAGTAATAAAAAAGACATATTCTTGCATAAGTTCACTTTGTTACTGTATTTTACTAAAAAAGGATTATCCTTGGACCCACAACCTAGGTAATCCATGTATTATTTCCTCTATAGATCCAGAAAAAAACTAAAATACCTGAGAATAACACTAAAAATTAGGTCTATTATAATATACTACCTCGATAAGAAGGTTGCTTTTATTCTAAGCTTTTATTTAAATGAAACTCTTTTGTTGTACCTAGCATTCTGATTTCCTAACATATAAAATAAAACTCAAATTGGTAAACAAAGCCTTGTGGACAGAATCTCCAGGGGATGTTAAGCCTTAACCCAACTCTGGCTCTCTATAGGAAATATACCCTTTTACTACTGTTTTTAATTTTTTATAATCAGAGGTCCAATCCTTACTTTTATGCAGTCTTAGGAGGGAGTTTCTACAATTTCTAAGTGCTTTTGATAGGGTTTAAAGGAAGGCTTTGAGAGCAGAGAGATTTTAGCTTATTAACGGATCTCATAACTAGTATCTAGTGGATTCCTCTTCTATTACGTGAATATTCAAGTCTTATAAAAAAGATTCTTTCGTTTAGCTCCAAATGGACAGTTTGCTAAAAAGGGACACTACTTCGGGAACCCTTAGATGTCAAAACAAGTAGGCTTCAATCTACTCCAAAATAAGATTTTTGGTGGCCTCGGTAAAGATTACTGCTTTCTATTGTATCTAGGATATTAGAATAGTTAGTCATGATCGGGCAAATTCTAGTATAGGAGTTTTATTGATGTGCTATGTTGGATAATAGGCCCTAACCCTAAAAGGGGAACAGCAGGCCCTTTATGTGTACAGAAATTCTTAGGTCGAAAAGAAATCAGGGACAAATTTCTTTGATTTATTGACTTACCCGTGTATCATACTACAGAATTAAAAAGTCATAGTAAAAAAAGTAGGAAGTCCTGCGCAAAGTACAGCCGCCCGCCGAAAAATGCACGCGAAAAAGATCCCACTTGAAAGAACTTAGTAAGAGGGAGCTAGGGAACTTAAAAAATCGTATTTCTTAAAACTAATATTTAGTAAGAATCCCTTAAGCTAGTAAGGAAAAAAACTCTGTTCGATTCCAAATCTTTGAATACCAATAGGGAACCACTCCAACTAGGGGGGTCCTTTAAATACAAAGAGGCACCCCAATGACATATAATTGTCGAAGCTTAAAACCTCCTTTATTTATACTTTAATATTTATATAGTTTTTCACTTACTACAATGTCTCGCTAATAAATGGAAGCGACCCCTTAATTACTAACTTCAAAAACTTAGCAGCAATTTCTTTAAAACATTTAAAGTGCACTTTCTTTCTCTTTATAGAGTTTCTTTAGGAAGCAGAATCACTTAAATAGAATCAATCTATGAAATATCATAATCTCGCGACAAAAAGAGTATATGTTCTTTTACTGGGTGCTTCTACCTTATACACCCCTTGACCGCATACCTCCTAAGTTAATAAAAAAGGGGTTTTTGTTTTTAAAAGGAGTAACTACTGAATTCCCAGAATATCCCGCCTTTAGAAGAGAATACTTATAAATCTACTGACACATCCCTCCCATTCAGGATGCCTTGACTTATGTCCTATAAAGCACAAATAACCTGCGACTGCCGATTACCATATTCTATTCTTCACTTCCTAATCAAAAACCTTGCTATTCATTTATAATATAATGGAGTCACTTTTTGGTCTACTTTCGCTGAAATAAAAAAGAACCTTAGTAGTATACTACAGGCACTTTAACAAGAATTGAATGATAAAAATACCTATATGGAATTTTTTGAAAGCATAGTAATAAAAGAAACTTACTTTTGTGTATCCCCGGAAAAGCTTATGTTCAAGAAAGAAAGAAACCCAAGATAGCAGGCTCCTTCAAGTGTCCACTAAGACCCTGCTCAAAAAGTTTGGAGATTTGCTCTCTTTTCAAAACCCTTTTTGTTACCTTACTCGTTTGTACAAAATATAAAAAGGAGAATTTAGGAATAGTCGAGTTTTCATAGGGTTCAAGCAAGCTTACTCTAACCAAAGGAAATAGAACTTGTATTATCTCATTTTAGTACTATCGTACACTTGGCATTTGGGCACAGTAAAAGGGGTACCTCAGCCGACATAAACCAACCCTCAGGGGTTATCTCTACCTGTTAATAACTAGCAAGGACACTCTTAAGCTGTATTTATTATAGTGTTTCCTAAAAATCTCTATTATACTCTAAGTAGGCACCAGCTTTTGATTCTAAACTAAAAGATTACCCTGGGACCCCTGAATAGTAGAAAAGAAGAGCCAAAGTAATCCTAAGCCCATTAACTACAGCACATCTACTTAGTAGATATACCCTTAATTGAAAAACCCCTAATTCTAATTCTTACTTGCTTTTAAAAAGAATATCCAGGTCTTAGCAGGAACCCCGTTTTTATATACAAACTACTGAGGGCACTTCTTATTTATCCACTACTTTTATAATAATGAAATTACGAACTAGACACTTAGATATTTAGGTTTCTCTAGGTATCCAACTCTTCACTTTTATCCTCTTCTTCTGTTAAATACTAGGAGAATAAAAGCTCAAAAAAGTTTAACGAGGTCCAATTAAGTACAAGCTACAAGATCCGAGTGAAAAGGCACAACCTTCACTAACCCAAGGTACTATAAGCGACTAACAGCAGAGTGACGAGCCCTACTTTCTTTTTCTGAATTTGTTAACTATTTCGAAGTCATTTTTCTTAGCGTTTTAGATTTTCTAATTACTTAGTAAGAGCTTTTCCAGTCATAATACAATATCCATATTGAGCAAAGCTTTGCTTACCTGTACAAAAGCTCCTGAAATACATAAAAAAGCATCCCGTTAACTAAAAGACTTCCTACGCAAGGAGGTTCCTATTGTATTAATTACTATAATAGCTACAATAAAGGGAATACACTAGCTCCACTGGCTTAGCCACACTTGCTTGGATTCCATTAGCTACACTATCTCTAGGAATAATTGTACTAGCTTCTCCTTCAATTCCTTATATTATGCTTGGAAATTCCGAATGGGAATGTAAGTCCATATTTCTGCAAGCCTTTAACCGGCTATCATTGCAGCTTGCCTTCTCTAAAATCCTAACCCAATCTATTAAACTGGAATTAGTCTCTACCGTATAGCTTTCGGTGCGTTCTCGCGTGGACACTCCTTTCTCAAGGGCCGGACTCTAGTCAGCAGGTATATCTCTGTTTCCATCCAATGGCTTTCAAAGATGCCCCCTCGTAGAATCGCCTCGCAGTGAATAAGACTTATGATCTTAGCAGCTATAGTGGCTGTCTAGCTGACCTAAACTTCAAATGAGCTAACTAGTAAAAAAGGAAACAAATGTGTTAGATCCATTAAGGTCTTGCTAGAGTTCGGGTAAGATTCGTAAACTGAGTGCTTTCAGCTCGTCCTCTTGCTCAGGTATCTGCGGTGTTGATTACTCGAACTCTCCAACCCCTAAGAACACGTGGTGTAAGACACAGAGTTCTTACTTATAATACCCTAAGCTTTTTTTTAGAAAGAACTGGGACAAACCAAACCTCTTTGGATAAAGAGACAGGGAGAGGCTTAAACTGGAGTCTTCCTAACTTAAGCAATCATTTTCTTAGAAAGTCAGTCTTAAATATCAAATAAGCACAACTTAGGAAATCTTAACAAAAAAAGGGGGTCCTTGGTATACCGCTACAAGTACTCCTAACGAGTTTTTTGCAAGTCTAGATAAGACCCTTAAGCCTCTTTTTCTAATCCGGATTCTTTTTCTTACTAAAAAGTATTTGCTTCTTTGTAAAATCTCTTATTGTAAGATTAAGTTGCTAATTCTAAAGTTAGTTTTGGAAATCGAGTAGGAATTTGTTTTTACAAGATATCAGACTTTCCAAAAGACAAAGGGGAGTTCTTTTTAGGGTTTTATAGAATTTCTCTAGAAGGTAATAAGAAGTTCCACCTTACAGTATAATCAAGATTTTCTAAGAAGTACGATTAAGCTAGGGGATTTCTCGGAGTTTACTAGTCAGGGGCTACATTCAGGAAGTTTGTATCTGCAATTCTTATTTATGTAAATAACGGGTTATAGCGTAAATAAAAGGGCAGGAATTCCCTCTTTCTAAAAGCACTGATATCTTGGTAACTGGCGCCTACGAAAGCCCCTGGTAAACACCCCACAAATGAATAAAGTAAATTCTACGAGGGATTTTTTGACAAAGCCGCAAGGTTGTGGTTCTCTAGTTACGGCTAAACACTTAGGTAGGGATATAATAAAGAGGGAATCTGGTTTTCTGTATCTTCCTTCATTAATTACAAGATTTGGAAATAAATGAACCATAAAATAAAACCTTTAGTAACGAATAGGAAAAATATAAGTAATAAGGTAAGGAATTCTTTTTTCTTGTATATACAATATAACTTGCCCTATTCCAGTAGAAAAGTATGGAACAAATAGAAATAGAAAGGAGTTCCTTAAAAATCAAGTTGTTTTTAGTCAAACAAGAGTTTTAGTAGATCCTGGGGCTCCCTGTTGTACAAAATTGAAATTAGGTGGTAAGTCTAAGGGTATATATAAGTAAATAGCTAATAAAAAGTTTTGACATAGTTCTTGTTAAATAAGGCCGGAGAGTGCTGGTAGAGAATTTTGAGAAAATAAATAAAATAAGTTATCATATTCCTTGCGATGTCACAGGGTACTCTAAGCACCAGAAAGTTAGTAGCTAAATAGCTTGCGTGTTTTATAAAATGTATAAACCCGATTATGTAATTGCGCGGATTTGTAAAGAGTCTCTAGTTCAAGGTGGATTTTACTACCAAGAATACAATTATTGCCATTGTAAAAGTATATAGAGTAGTTAGCTGTAGAAAAAAAAGCTCTTAAAATCCCCATAAGGATTGAAATCTAATTCATTTTGGTAGCAACTTCTTTAGCTCGTAAAACGAGGTTTTGTTTAGTAAAAAGTTTAGAAGAATGCTTTGATCTTAATACGAATCTGTCTCTCTTTTTTTGGTAAATAGATTATGAGTAATAGCTTAAAAGAAGAACTAAAGCCAGAACCCCTTCCTTTTGGGGAGGAGATATTCAAGTTTTTTAATAGTATATCGGTCACTGAAACTATTGTAATGCCGCCAGCAAATGAATTGAAACTAAGGCAATAAGATCTCTTACGAAGCTATGATTCTTGCTTTAATCATTATTCTATACGCTTGCTTGTATAAACTCAAGTCTCTTTGTCTTATGGGCACTAGTTGTATTCCCTGTCTTCTTATTGTTCTTGTTGCCTATAGCTATTGTACTTATTGTAGTTAATGTATTCATTGTAGCTATTACTTATATGTATACATTGTATAGATAGTTAATAAGTAGTTAGTATTATATAGTATTAAGTGTTCTTTTTACTGTTACAGTTTATCTGTAATAAGGGGTCGTAGGGGAGGAACACCTAAACTATAGTAATTTTTTTATTGTTATAGATAGTATTAGATTGTATAATGGAGAGTCTTAGTTGTTAGTAAGGTAAATTCCTCTTGTTCTCTACTTTTATCGGTAATGAGGATGGAACCTTGTATGTATAAGGATAGTGTCTCGAAAAGCCGGAGGAATTCTAGCTGTTTAGGTTAGTATATTTAATTGCTTTTGGAAGTACTAAATTCGTTTAAGCATCAAAGATGTCAAAGCTAAAAAATTGGAAACGTTGTGGTAACAAATTACCGGGTTGTAAGATCACGGATCACTAGTAGAGTGGCTTTACTTTTTACGGGTATTACTAGCCAGAGAGTTACTCTCCTGCAATAAACCGAGGGGCTTCCATATGCGACCTATAATATTATTTCCTAAAATGAAAATAGGAATAAGTATTTCCTTATAGTGAAAGGAGTAAAACCCTTTTATAAAAACTAGTAGATCTCTTCACAAAAGGGTTACCCCTAGACTTGTCCTTACTTATGTATTCCCTTTTTTATTCTAGGTCACCTAAACTAAAATAAAAGTCTTTGACTTGGTAAGAAGACTGCTCCTTTGTCAATTAAATCTCAAAGTTTAAGTATGATATAAGAGATTTTCCGGGAAAGGTATAGTTATCAAGAGAAGTCTAACTGCAAGGGGTAGGGTCCTTTCCTTTAACCAACTAAAAATTATAGGCTATCTATCCCATAACATTAAGTATCTATTACATACTCATATAGAATTCTAATAGATTAGAGTAATATACTAGCTATACCTAACAGGGCTCCTCCTATATATTCTATATGATAAAAATGATAAAGAGTAAGATTCTACTACAGGCAAGAGGAAGGACCCCTAACTAGTAAGAGTTTAATAGCTCTTAAGAAAGAAGTAATGGCTCTTTTAGAGTGATAACCAAGTAAATAAGAAACAGGTAAGAAATGCTGTTAAGAAGATGGTGAAAGAAAATCTAGGTAAGCATAAGAAGCAAGCTTTGAGTCGTTTTGCGGGTCTGCTAGGGATTCTTTTTCAATCAAATAAGTTTTTTTCCTGAGAAGTTGAAGTTTGTTTTTTTTTGTTAGTTATAATGCAAGTTGGTATACACTCAATACACTATAATAAGTTAACCTTCCTCCGTTACATGGCGGTCGGTTATAGGGACGTGCTCAATATCCCTATAGGGTTATCATACTTAGTTAGTAAACCTTAAATTAACAGGAAATTTCTAGGCGATAAGACTCCTTTATTTTATTACTTGGTTATTGATATTTTTCATGAGAGGAGTGTACGGTTGTTATATACTCTGTACATAAAGAGAAGGTACCCCTAAGGGTTAGGAAGCATAAAGATGTAAATACAGATATAGTTTTTATTGGAAATTCAAGGACATATCTATCCTCTTATTAAGTAATTTTAAGAAGGGTACTGTTAATAAAGGAATAGATAAGGGATTTTAAGAGTCTATTCCTAATATCAGATATTCAGTAAAACTAAAAACATTTAGAGTTTTGTACTTGAATTCCCTGGAAACTCTTTCATTTTTGTAGTATTCTCATACGTATCGGATTCCTATAAAAGGAGCCTTTTACTCCCGCATTGTTAAACAATACCTAACTGGAGAATCACTCAATTTAAATAAGGAAATTTTGCCAATTCCAGGAACTAAACGGTAGTTAATAAGGAGTACTAGAGATATAAACAACTTATATGTATGTGCTATAGCGTCAATAAAATGAAGCTCTACTACATATTTTATTAAAAGCCAGCCTGGAGCGTAGCTAGGGAAAAGGACTAAGAAATGCAGTTAAGTCATATAGGACTTATTGGTATCTTACTTTTAATGATACTGCTTGCTATACTATACTATATCAAAGATATAACTAAAAAACTAAAGAACCCGCGGAATCTAAAGACCCCAACAGAGGCAAAACTAATATCTCAAGGGTTCCATACAAGGTACCTGAGAGAGAAATAAGAATAACCCTTGTATATCACGGGAACGAAGGATGCTTTTTAAAAGTGTCTGGTTACGGAGTAAAAATAGTGAGCTGGGTTTTTACAGGAGCGCTTCCTTTAAGTATAATAGGAATAAGCCGATTCTAGAGGTAGAAGGATAGATAGTTACTCTTGACACCCTTTTCTTTCAAAGGAGGAGTCATATAAGAATATACATAAAGAATCTCTGGCTTAACTGTGGTTACGTAGATTCAGTAATAAGTCTCCTTAGTTTTTTCTTTGGACTAACAACAATAGGCATCTTATAATAAAGAACTTAAAAAATGAAAAGGAAAACCCGAATACTGAATGCAGCAAATTAGAATAGCATAAAATTGGAATTTTTATAGTGTATAGCTTAGTAATTCCTTGGTAAATCGTATAAGCCCCTAACCACCCTACCCAGCTTCAAACATTGTCCATCCTGACTTCTACGGTTTTGACAAAAAAGAAAAGTCCTATACTTCTTACTCTTTCTTAACCAAGCTTTTGTTCTAATTTCCATTACCTATATTCTATATCCTATTAGAGTAGGCGCAGCCAGGGGACACTTTACTAGGTTTTTCCTATTATACTTTATCTATATCTTGTATAAAAAAAAAACACTTATGACTTTAATTGTATCAGAAAAAATAACGAAAACTCTTTTTAGCCTATCCTAACCTGTTTTTAGGGTTTATGTACTCTTTAACTATCTAGATTTTTATAGAAAGAAAATTCTAGTAGAAAATTCTTGGCTTATACGAGTATAGTGAAGCTTCCTTAACCTAAAATTAAATATTGTGCTCGCTTTTACATTACAATAACCAAACGAGGGTTCAATTCATAATATTTATATCATTGCAGTTTTATCAAAAATAGTAGTAGTATCATTTAGATGAGTCCTCTTTTGCGCTTTCCTTAGCTATATTGTTGGAAGAAAAAAAGGGGCCTATATACTTTAGTTTAGGAATACTCAAAACTAATTATCAAATCTACATAGATGAACAAATAAGTTCAAAGCACTCTCAGCAAAGTTTTAAACCTAGCTATACAACACAAAGGGGGACGGATACCTCTTTAGGGGGAGGAGAGGATACCCATATAGACATATATGAATAAAGCCGCGGTGTGTCTACTACTTTAATTATGCTTTAAGCTGCTACTAGAATTTCTAGAAATTGAAGTGAGTATTTTAATCTGCTTAGAACAAAACCTATACTGCTTAGATGCTCTTTTCCATCTCAAGATAAAGCTGAGATTCTGTGCGGAGTATCTACAAATGAAAACGCGTATCAGATACCGGTCGATTACTAATTATAGTAATTGGTAAATAAGGACTACAAGGGAACTTCTTTTGTAACGGTTTTCCATGATTCAAGAGTCTGGCTTACAAGATATAGATTACATAACAGAAAAATATTCTTAAATCTATATTTCTTAAGCTCTGTCTAGCGCATTTTACAAAGAGCTAATATTTTTTAAGTATGATGAATTACTAAATAGGAGAGCTTATGGTATTTTTTCAGTAGTATTCCTTTTGGAGTATATTCGCTTCGTATATTATAGGAGTCCTTAAAGCATGCAAGACAGTAACTTAAAGTTTTAATTATTCTTTTAATAATGCTCACATACACTAGCAATACGGATAATCTATCTTTCTTTAATTATTATAAAAATATAAAAAATAGAGAAAACTTTTGAGTCTCTCTCTTACCATAATTAGATTCAAAGTCGAAGGCAGAAGAATAGGGTCCTTAGAAGTCTAGTTTTTGGTTGGCAGAGCATTGGACTTTTAACCTAACGGCTGCAGGTTCAAACCCTACTTGAGGAAATTGATACAAGAGAGTTTCTTTCTCTTTTCCAGAGTATAAGACGAGTTGAGACTGACCGGGATACCTTGAAATGCAAAAAAGACGAGATTTTGTTAGATGGGGTCTCACGTGAGGTAGCCCATAAAACTACTTTTTAACTTTAGGAAGCTATTTCGATAAGTTTATGTTTTATTGGTATTTTTTAATTGTATAATAAATATCTGAGCCATTTGTATATAAGATAAAAGTATGGCCAAGCTCTCTTTATGGGTTCTTTTAACTGCTGAAAAAAGAATCCTTTATATTTATATTCAAAGTCCTCTGTTTCCGATAAATAAGTCAGTTTGAAAGTTCACTGATCGAGGAAATTGTAATTACAAGTTGACTGTCTAAAGGAAAGTTATGGTGTAAAATATTAGCTTCGAAATTCTTTTGTCTTGTCACAAGAATTCTACCAGCAGGGAAGTTTTTAGAGTTGGGGAAGTCGTATAAAAAAGAATGGAAAAAGACCTTTACAATTCTAGGATCCTGATGACTTTATATTTATAGCCAAAAACTCCGAATTCTATGTAGGCTGCAGCAGATTAAGCGCATTCCTTAATCTTATTTATACCCTTTCATAAAAAAAAGGTATTCCCGGCAGGCTACATAATTTATACATAATTTATAGTAGTTATAAGGGCCCGGTAGAGGCAGGGTTCTTAGTGTTACACTGGAGTTTCTAGATAAATTAAAATAGAAACTAACCTAAGGAATTCCTAGTACTTATAGATATTCTTTAGGGTACTAAGACTATGGATAAAATCCTTAAACGGACACTTTTTAGAGAATGCCCAAAGCAAACAGAACGGAAGCCTATACGTAACTCTAAAACACGCTTTATATAATACCTAAATAGGGTCTCTTAGTGGATCTTTAATTCCCGATTTAGAAAAGTATCCCTATATCCTGAGCAGGGGTCCCTTAAAGTTAAGGATCTATTCATTGATTAGAGAAAAGCTTCCAACCTTTGACCAGGGGTTATCAAAAAAGGTACAGTTTATAATAGGAGAGCTCCTTTGATACGAAGCTTTATACTTAGTTTTTAATATTTCATAAACTACCAGTAGTGGGCTGACTAACTAGATTTTTAAGCTTCCGATACAATTATATAAGTTTGAAAAGGATCCCTCGTAAAAAGCAATTACAGAAATTTGGCTGCAGATTTAGTATATCCCAGTTTTCCACCAAGAGGTAAGCTAGGCAAAAGAACAAATCAAGTCTAAATTATAAAAACTAATCGATTGCTTTTTCCTTTTTTTTATACGTATAGAGTATCAGAATTTACCAAGATCTCGGGATAATAGAAAACTAGTATTTTAGTTGGTTTCCTTGATGACGAGATGCCTTTTTAATAAAAATTGGCAGAAAACACTAATGTAATCCACCTGAAAACTGGATTTGGTTTATAAATAAAGTTTGTACAGGAGATCCCGATAAAGAACAAAAGCGAATAAACTAGATTAATACTTGTATACAAAACCAAAAGTTAGGATTAGATATATCCAGCTATATTTTCAACTCTCAAGATAATTGAAAAAGGGTCCAGAAAAAGCCTTCTTTTGTGGAAATGATTGTTATCTTATAATCACGCAGCAGGGAAAGACCCCTTTTGTTGAGAAAACCTAATTTATTACCTAATATAAAACCCTTCCTAAGAACCCTATAACTCCCAAAATAGATAATAACATAATATAAAAATCTTATAGATATGAAAGACTTCGAATTTTAACTGAAATAATAAGAACCTCTCGCAATTCAGAGGAGTAAATAAAGTAAATTACTGCGTCGGAGCTCTATAAAGACCCAAAAGATTAGCCTCTATATTTTCTTTACTTAAAAAGGAAAGGGAAGAGAATCCCCGCAAAGGGACTTTTAGGATAGAGAAAACGGGGGTGCTTACAACCAATAAGGCATATGACTGACATAAATAAGTATTCAAAAGAGCAACCCTTCTAATCACTGGGAATTTAGTATTTCTGATAAAGCTCAAACTGCAACAAGAGCACCATATATAGGTTTATCACATATGAGCTTACTAGGTATCTTTAAGGAAATATCTTGATCTCAGTAAGTCTGTAAGTCTTAAAAAAGCTATAGTGAGGACTGCATTAGCAGCGAGAGTCTTTAGGTATTCGCGTTTATTAACTAAACTAAATTTAGTAAAGGAGAAAAGTCATGTTCTGTATTTGTGCTTGTTCAAATGTAAGTGTTGAGTTAGTACTTCTTTTGAGAGGGGTAAGGGGTCCCGAGTATGGTACTGCTATTGAGATATAAATATCTATGAATTAACTACTCCATAATAGAATTAAAAAATGTGCTAGCCAAGAGGCATACGTGAAAGTTTGGGGTTTTATAAAAGTACTAATTATAAATATCCGGCACCCTGGAATTTGTTTTAGTAAGGGATTCCGTATTTCTGACCAGGTCTCGTCGGCGACTTGCTTAAAAGGAGCCCCTTGGACTAATTAAAAGAGTCTTTCTGTTTTAAGTAGGGTATACCTAAACTCGTAAAACTTTTGAAAATGAATAGGTTGTTAGGAAAACCCATAAAAAACCCAAGGATATATCCCAGTAGATAATAGATTATTAAGAGAGCATAAATCACTAAAATTCCAGGTTCTTAATTCATGAAAATTGGAGCCCTAACGCTAGCTTTTTCCTCTATTAAATAATATACATTTACTCAAAAGACTTATAGTTTCAAAGAAGTGCCCGTAGATAACCCTTTATAGTCCTTTTTTTATATCTGCATAAAAACAAGGAAGGAGATTATTCAGTGAGAAACTGCACTAACTTATTGTAACCAATTATTCCTAAAAATACGGAGAAAAGATTAACTCCTATCTTTCTTTAGGAAATTAGCGTTTCTGGATACTTTTACCTCAATATTAGGAACTGAGTTCTACTATCTTGGAAGAGCAATTCCTTATTCCCTAACTTTTTCTTATCTGGATCTAGAATCGGAAACCTATAAAAAACAAGGAAACACAAAAACAACGCCTTAACTTTTCTTAAACTTCCTAAAAAGGTAACTCCTAATAAGCTAGCAGTCTTTTAAAAATGTCTGTTAGCTCGGATACCGGATATACGAAATAGAATTCATCTTTATAGGATTTGTAGGAACCCTTTTTGTTGGAGTGTAGTATTGTAAAAGTATATCTGCTTTCAGGGCAGGGATCGCGGGTTCTGTGTAATAATAACATATAATTAGTAAGAATCTGGTAAAAAGAGAAGAGGGAGTCCCTTGCGACTTGAACCTACGTGCAAAAAACCTAAATATACCCTGATTTCACGAAATTGAAGACTTTTTCTTTTTAGAGTTATAAATGAATAATAGAAGAGATACGCACCGCCCGAGTAGCCTAGGAACCTCTACTAAACGGATTCTTAAATTATATGAAAGTTCCTTATATAAGTTATTTTCTTTTTAGAAAAAAAAAGGTCTCTATAAAGGAAAGAGAAATTTGCTAGCATAAAAACCCTTTATTGCTAAACAGATTTGACTCTTAACCCTTAACCATTGTACTTCTATTTTTGTTTTCAAGCCTTAAAGTTTTTCGATTTGGGTTTTGAATGAGTCAAGATCAAGGACTGACGGTAAGAGAGACCCGCGGGGCTCATGTTACCGGTTCTTGTTCCTAGTATTCAACAAGGAAAGATCCCCTACCCTAGTAAGAAAGCTAGGGCAAAATTAGAGTTCATAATTAGATCACGTATATAGAAAACGAGTTTTATTGGATTCTATTTCAGTACAAGATTTCAAGGAATGCTGCTGACCTTATCTCAGGGTGGATAACTTAGTTGGTAGAGCACTTGACTCTGAAGCTACCAGCCGCAGGTTCAAGTCGCATCATCCGGTACTCAATAGTTGCATTGTAAAGATCAATATGCAGCTATTATAATTATAAGTAGTTGCATACTCTTAATCCATTACGCAATAATCCATTTTTTATACTGCGTCCAATTTCATTTTCTACTTGAGTAGTTCTTTTTCTAAATGGTAAAGCCCCGATTCAAGGAATCATTATCGCGGGTTCGAGTCCCTTTTTCTCCAAACGAAACCAATATTATACCTACATTCAATACGTATCTCATTGATTCAGAACCCGGGAGAGCAACACGAGAAAATCAAAGTGTTTTTGTAGTGAGATGAAAAGAATAATAGGCGATACTTATATAGATTGTTGAATGGATATCTTCTAAAAAAAGGGGACATCCGAGTTATTCGTCGGTTACCACCAGCGGAGATTCGACCTGCTAATTTTTTTTACCGGACGGGCGTTTTACTATTGGAAAAATAAGAACATTGAACGAAAAAAACTTTATTCTTATAATACTATATTCGGACTCCTTTTCAAGGCTATTTCATAGGTATTAATAAAGGTCAACTGAAACAAATTGACTTCGCTTAATTTATAAGCTAAACGACTATTCGAAAAAACGAGTATCCCCATATAAGTAAGCGCTTATAAGGAAATTCTTGACCAATCCCTTTCAGAATCCCTAGTCAACTTTCCTATACTTCAATTTAGTAACATATATTTACAATTTATTAATAGAGGAAACCCGTTTGAACTTACATGCTTATTAAGAACGTACCTTCCCGAGAACTCTAGGCTGTTTAAGATTGTATTCTATTAAAGACTTTTAAACTCGACCCTTATTTACTAAGTAAGCAACGTTAGCATAATAGAAGAATAGGGAATCCCTTTACTAATATAGAACAAGACAGTCCTATAATACTTGTTAAGAAAACACTGAAACTCTTAAGGAAAGAAACTTAGTATTTCAAATATTTGGGTACTCTATTTTTCAAACTTTTCTTTAAACAACCAGGCATAGTAATTAGAACTACCTTAGATTCGTGAAGGATTAAAGGATTCCTCTCAAGTAAAGTCAAGTTTAGATAATAAGTACAAATTCCTATAAAATGGGAGAGCTTTGAGAAAATTAAGATTAGGAAAAGCTCTGATATTATTGTAAAAATTTTTAGTGCAATTAAAAGCTTATAGTTCTAAAAGGAGTTTCTTGAACTTAGTTAGCTTTTCAATTTCATAAAGAGTTTGAGAGCTCAGGCTACTTAAAAACGAAATTGTAGCGTTATACGAGCTCTTGTGATTCAGATGAATCCTAAGATCAAGGCTTGCCTGTCTATCGGATGATGCCATCTTTCTATATCCATATTTATAGATTAATAGATACATTGATAAATATCAAATTATGCAATCTATAACTTTCGCCATATATAGCCTGGTAACCTTGTGTTTGATATTCCGAACATAGAAAGAAAATGCTCTAAAACGTATTTGAATAGACTCCAATAGGACTCCCTTAACCGGATCTCCTATTACTTTTTGTTATAAAATATATGTATTGTTAATCTAAAAAGACTCCTTCTCTACAGGGGCGCAAATTACATTTTGTAAGTATAAACCTGGGATTTCTCATAAGGCTTAAAGTGGTTTTTGTACTATTTCATTTGAATTCAGGGCACTTTCGCTCTAGCTTGATATTCCTGTATGGGAGTTATAGTATACTCCCTACCTGACCAGGGTTTTAAAAGAAGCTTTATTGTGAATAATATATAGTAACCCAATTCCTTCGGAGTCTACAGTTTTTTATTTGAAAGCAGGGTTGTTATGTAATTCTTGAAAAAGGTTTCCTTTATTGTGATTGTGGATATCTTTACCTTTTGAGTACGTACAAGCGTCTTGCTAGGGAATCCTTAGGCCCTTCTATCTTTCAATTCCTTAGTTTAATTGCAAGGCAGACAGTTTCTTTATACTAGTAACGCAGGGCTTTCACCAAGGGCTATAAATATTACTTCGATTTTTCTAACTAAAGGGCAAAGCTAAAAAGAACCCTGGGGCTGCCCCGTTGGAAAAATGAGGGGAATAGATATCTTTACAAACCGAGAAGAAGGATCTTGACTTGAGTACAGGACCCTGATATAGATATCACAACACAAAGATCCGAGTTACTCCCCTTACTTTTGAATTTGAATATTACAGTTCTTAAAGGAAGCCTAACTGCACATGAGACTAATTCTAAAAAGGCAAGCCCTATTATAGTATAATTATAACACCTAATTGTAGAAAAATGGGAAGAGGCACCAGTACGGAGAAAAGCTATATTATTTCCTGAAATAGATAGCGGTTATTCTATTATAAGGTACCTAAGTAGAACTCTGATTTATAAAGAAGGAAGCGGTCTAAAAGCGTAAGTGCGAGCATCATAAAGCAAGAGGGCTGCCCGGTTTTATTGAAACTGATTATAAAGTCTACATCTCGTTTTAGTATAGGAAAAATCGCAGTAATTTGTATAAATGTAGAATCCTATATGATATGAGATATTATCCTACTTATAGTAAAAAGGTTCCCTTCCTAGCAGCAAAAGTAATAGAGAGGACCTATAAAAAGATCCTATACTCAATCATCAAACGTAGATTTAATTACAAACGGTCAGAGATCTGAAGTAAATTAGAGAAACGAAATACATAAATATTTATAAGTTGTCCTAGACCTTTAAGGAGAACTAAGACTTCTCCGTTATTCTTTTATCGAGATAAAGAGGTCCTTGCGAATACTAAATAACATAAAAAGGACGCAGAGCTATAGCAACGGTTCAAAACTCATGGAAAGACTACTCCTGAAAATTCGGAGTATTTCACTTTATAATAAGAATCCGAGTCCTATAAGTAGGTTCCAACCTTAATAATTAGCGCTTACCTAGAATTCTCCCGCATATCTAGTTAGTAAAAAAGCATCTCTTAGTCTGGTTTGATAGACACTTATATTCTTCTATTTATTCAATGCTATATTTTATTAAGGGATTCCTGAATGAAACTCGTAATTAGTTACTTACTACTCCAGATCTAATTAAACTGTTCTGTATTAGGAGTTAGGAAAAATACCAATATAATGACCTCAACTATATAGACACTAAGGCTCAACTTCTAGCTAATCCTAGAATCTAGGTGGGATTTGTTGTTACTTCTGAAGCTCTCCTTTTGAATAGGGTAAGATTAAAATATTAAGAGTTTACACTGTTGTGGACTAAGATTAGAGAAAACAAAGAGCGGGTTGCCTTCCCCCTTTAAATACCCCAAAAACTAGCCCTTGTTTTTACATTACTTCGTTTGCGAATTCATAAACTGGAATTCAGATGGTTTACTCATTTCGTATTTGGAATCATTACACTCTTTATAGATAGAGCGCATCTTAATACTATTCCTGAAACCAGAGGAAGAAAGGTTGGCAACCACTTCTTTTGGACTTTTGTAGACCTATCCTTCTCTTGGCTTTGTTGTGTCAATCTCCTAAGAATTTCAGTTTAAGCGAAGGATTTCGTCTAGTTGGTTTCTTAAGTTTCTCTTAAGTCGCTTTTCTCTGGGGATACAAAAACCCAGGGTATGCTGTTATGTTATAGTAAACCCTTTCTAGGTCTAAAATTAGAAAGGGCTATAGGTTCTAGTTCCTAGCTCTCAGTTTTAAAAGTATAGGGTATTCCACTATTTTACATTTTACTTACAAGTTTCTGGCTTTTAAGAAAAAGAGTAATACCTATGCAGTAAAGGATTTTTTTTAGGTCGTAGTAATGCATGGATAAGGTACTTCTAAGGGGTCTGCCTTCCATTTTTGAAAAGAAAGACTTCAGTAGGTGCTATACAAGGCAATGAATTCCTTAACCAAGGAAAAGGGGAGATCTAAGTCTAAAATAGGAAGGTAAATCTGTTACAGCCTCTATAACTAACCTGGATAGTAATTGAAAAGTATTATAGTAAATCTGGACTCTATTAAGGCCCCTCTTAGCTATTGAGTTAGAATAAAGTTAAGACTTTAGTTGAACTGGAGAGAGCTCAGATCCCATTCTCGTAAAGTCCAAGTTCCTGGTATATGGATGGTACAGGCAAACAGTCTAGCGAAAAAAAATGATTTAATGCCGAGAGCATTGCTTGAACCTTTGACCTAGTCCTTAGGAAACGCACTCGTTATATCTTAAAAGGCATCCGGCAACCCTTGAAAAAGTCTATTTTATTGTGCGAGGTTAACCTTTTTCATTCTAAGTCTCTTTATAAAATTCAAATTAGACTCTATATACCTAGTCGTGGAAATACCAAAACCTTTTGAAAAAAAAACTTACTTATTCTCGAAGCTAGCACACAAATTTAGAAGGGTTTTTAGGATACTGAGAAAGCACTTTGGGGTATCCGTAGCTAAGAAAACTTAGACTCTCTCTTTTGGCTGGCTATAGGGACTCCGGAATAACAAAATATAGCAAGAACGTCTCTTGTCTGACTACTTTATTTAAACTCTTGTTGAAAAGGCCCCTTCTTTTTCAAAGCAAGTTCACTTCACATCTAACTGAATACTTGTACTCTCTAAGCATTCTATTTAGGTCTAGTGCTTATATTATATAAAATCTTTTAAAAGAATATATAAACTAAAGGATTTTGAACTTCTAAGGAGTTACCTTATGGTAAATACTCGTCTCTTGAATATTTGAGTGGGTTAGAGCGAAAGAGCTCTTAATTCTTAAGTAAGAGGGTTGGTTGCTTATTCTGAAAACATATAGAATCTACTTTCTATTTGAAAAGACAATCTCTGTAATTGTAATCAAGCGGTTCGAACCTTTACATGTCGGGATTTTATGATTTCCAGTTGGAATCTATGGTTTATGCTCTTATATACCATGCGGGGAGGTGCAATTTTACCACTATATTGATTCTATCACTCACAAAAAAGTAAGAGTTTTCCGTATGAAGGGGCCTTATATCTAATTTCGAAATCTGTATTCGATACTGAAACCTGTTGAGGGTACAAAATAAAAAAGCTTTTCTAAGAGAATTTCTAGCAGAAAAACTAAAAATAGACTGGCATTAGTTCAGTTCTTTATAATGGATACAAATACTATCCAAATAATGCTCTACTATCACAGAAACCAGAAAGGGGTAGCTACTTCTTTTTTATCTTACTTGACTCTATCACTTACCCATAAGAAGGGTTAGTATAAAATGATACATATCATGGTCGGGTCCTTAATATCCTATTTTCAATTAAACAATCCAATTGGATGTACCAAATAAATACTAAAAAATAAGGATACTTTACACAAGTCCAAGTTCTAGTACCCAATCCACAAAAGATATCCTATAATGAGCATAGCTCCGAGTTACAAACTTCTAGCTCTCTTAGCCCAGCCTGAATAGAAAACAAGGAAAGACTCCTGATTACTGACACGGGGTTTCGTAGGAAAGTGAGGTTTTTCACTTAACAGGAATTCTGTATTCCACCTTCTTTGATTGTGTACGTTTGTGCATCATAAATTGAACGTGATGGGTCTAGCCTTTACTTATCATTTGATAGTAACTTCTACCGGAACCGGCGAGAAAAAGGGTTTCTTTTAGTAAGAATAACATTGAACTCCTTATTGACTATATATGTTCTTTTTTTTTTTAAGATTACAATTTACCGGTTATGCTTCGATACTAGTGGCGAACATTCTTATCTAATTTGTAGTAATAGAATTCTGCCTTAATCCTTTCTTTGCGGAAACTTTGGGCACAAAAATTTGTACATAGGGTAGTCTCAGACTCTTTCAGTTGGTAAGCTACGAGGTACCCTTTTACTGAGGTAATAATCGTAATATTTATGCCAAGTAAAGGAGTATGTAAGAGTGGTTTTGATTCAAAATATTCAAATATATAGAAAACCTTTGGTTTCAGTATATTTCCTGCGCATATAAAAAAAATATTGAATCAAAGTTCTGGTAGTATCTTTTTATTTATTAACTATGTGGGAGCTTTGTACTTTGTATACTATTCCCCGGGTTATTGTTATGAGCCAATTTAAGAAATGAAAGGTCGAATTACTAATTCCGGTTGTAGGTCAGGGGTACAGGTGGGATAGTAGATTTTTATTGAGAGCTTTTGTATATTATATTTATTACGTAAGATCTAAAATTAAGAGTAACCTCTGAGGGATTACTGCTTTTACAAGTTAATCTTTGTTTTTGTTTTTAAGTATTGGCCGAAAAACACAAGATTTCTCATTGGATAACATAATTGATTTAATAGATCTCTTTGTAAGACTTAATTGTGAATAGTATTTGTAAGAAGTTTAAAAAGCTAAGTATTTGGTATTTTTTACATAACAGTATTCTATTGGGTTTTTTGTTGATGTTTCGAAAGGATTTAAATATACAGCGAGAAGTAGTGCTTCATTATCCTTCGTCTTGGTCTGAGATGGAGTCTATACTTTAGATTCAGGTTTATACATTATTAGCTATTGCTAGAATTAGGATTCGTATCTATTTATATCTAATGCAAATGAAACGATCTTGATAAAGGGTTTCCTCGACAGGGTTGCTGTCTCTCCGCATGCCTTGGATTCGAATAAGTTAGGTTAGTATTAAATCAAGCAAATTGGGAGCTTTTTCATTGTAAAGGTCTGCCATCGGTACAGGGTTCAAGTCATATTAGGCTCTGTTTGAAAAGTTACTTCTAAGAGCGCTTTCCTTATTCGGATATAGATATTTCTGTTCCATTGTTTACAGGGTTTCCAATTCTCTGGATTTGTAAATAGATAAATAAAGTTAAGGGTTTTCAAAATTAATTAATAAGAAAGTTTTTCCTTTTAATGTAAATAGAGTCTTTAAATAAATATCTATTAAAAAACCTTTGTAACTTTAACAATATTCTTTTTAGTCTTTTGTGTAACCGCTTTAGTTGTAGGCCATCGTTGAAGCTAGAAATATCGCTGAGTCTAAAAAATAAGTTTAGCGAAAGGATTTCCTCTAGAGTTGTATAAGAGCCTGACTCAGAGAATCAACTGGCAATGGAATAAAAACCTGAACTGTACTTGCTGACTCAGAAAGGACCCCTCCAGAGCGGGGACAAAGAACCTATGCTCTAAGGAAACTAAGCCTAATAAAGAACAAAAGTATAGGAAGACCTTAAATTCCAATTATAAATTACATTGCTACTTAACTAAAATAGATAAAAGCTGAATACTTTATTCTACTGGCCTGGCTGGTTATACAAGGAACTCCTAAAAGATTATTAGCACTGCAACTGTTAAAAATATCTTAAATAAAGTAAGAGACTATACAACAATCCATTAATTGGATACCTTATTCACTTTCTCCTGAACAAGCTTCCAGTATCTACTCTATAGAAATTATTATGAAACATCCTTTGATTTAGTGGCCTCAATGCATGAAATAACTATAATTATCCTTTCAAGGGGAAACCTTTTTAAATAAGATAACTGACTTCATTATAAAACTAATTTATACTATATGAATTGAGGAAGGATGGTGAATGGAAGAAAAGAGAATGACGCGACTCGAACCCGCAGCCGATAGCTTACAAGCTCAACGTTTTACCAACTAAACTGATATACCGGGAAATGAAAAGGTTTATTGTTTTTATGAAACTTGTAGTAAACAATGCTGGATATTTTTTGATGATTTAGATAAAGTTATCTACTCCTTTCTTGTTCGATCTATAGTTTTATCTCTTGTTTTAGAATTGCGAAGGATTTCATAGAGGAAAATCCGGGTTTATTAAGGGGCTTAAACATATGTCTTTTATTTAATCAAACACAAACCTTTTCGTTCTGGTTTAGAAAATGAGTACGCATGAAAACCTAAAAAGGAAATTGGGAGGTAGTGCCTAAGTAAAGTAACTCTTGGAACAATTAGAAATTTGCAGCAATCATTTACAAGCACTCTATGCAACTTTGACTGGGAATTCTTTTTCCTTTCCATTTAAAAAATTATACTAGAAATACCTAAAACCCGTATTAGTATAACGTAAACCTTTAGTTAAATTCTCTATGGCACTGTATTCGAACCTGCACCTGGCCTATACTTGGTCAGCATTTATCTACAAAACATTTGAAGTTTAGTAAGCGTACTCGTATTACTGGGAACTTCCTGCCTAAAAAACCACGAGATATACCTGGTATAAGCAAGAGGATAGAAGCAGTCTAATAAGATAGAGGTTCATGGAGTATCAAATTGCTAGGTAGGGCAAGGGTCAGCTATCCTAAGAGTCCTTTTAAGGGCTTGAAAGAACCCCTTCTTTCTTCTTTTATAGATTCGTAGTTGATGCCTATTTAGATTGTGGTTAAGAAGGTGGTCCATTAAAAAAGAAAGGAAACCCCTAGTTATATATAGTTGAAGGTACCCCTCCACATATAAATAGAAACAAAAGCGTTCTAGTAAAGCTGGCTAGCAACCTAATGCTTGAGTGCATATCTTGTCCTCCCAGAATATTTGAATAAAAGAGAGTTTAGGACTAAGGTTCATAGGAGTTAGCGTTATCAAATGTAGTTGAAGCACAAGAGCCAAGTAACCTTTCTTGTTTTGTAGAGTAAAGCTCATGGAAGAAAGACTTCACTTAACTCATTATATTAACTACTTGGAAGCATTCTACTTTTTCTGGTGGTTGAACACTTTGGTATACTACTTTAATGCTTTACTTATTTTGTGAATCTGGAATTTTAAACTTTTTACTCTCAAAGGGAAGTCGCATTTAGCATTAGACCTTACTCTATAAAACTAGAATCGGTAAAGAGAAAAAAACACTAAGGGTAGAGTGTCATACTTTTTTTAATGCACCCGCTTTAACTGTTATGAAAACGTGTTGCATAAATAATACTATTTACCTATTAAGGAGTAAAAAGACGGGATATCTCGATGAAAAACCTTGCAATTTAAGGCATCTCTATCCTTAACTACTCTGTTTTCCTTAATATTGAAAAGGAAGAGGAGATTACTGTAGAAAACCCAGTGCCTAAAACTCCTAATAAAGGCTCTCTTCCCTTGCCCCCAAAACCGGAAAGCTTGTCTGGGATTTTTTTGCTTTAAAAAGTGAACTCGGGTTGAGTAAAGGTTTATTATAAGGCCCAAATACATGCACAAAGTATCAAGAGTTTCATTTGATGAAAGTTGTTAGAATTTTTCACAACAAGATTCGTTCGCATACACAATCCTAGACTTTCTCAGCTAAGGAAGTCTCAGGCCATTTACTGTTTTCGGGTTATTTCGTTATTTCTGGTTGAACTGTGCCAACGTTTATGTATTTTCAAAAGTAATAAGTAAGGTATGCCAGTTTTACTTTATCTAATAGGATTTCTTTCTTGATCTTTATTCCAAAGAATTACCTTGGCTCGAAAAAACTATTAGACCCCGGCTTATCTTGAATGCTCGCTCTTTTATAAAAAACAATAGGACAAGCTTTACTTACATGAAGTTACTCGCGGCTCTAAAGTTTAAGAGATTCAATAAACTTGTAACAAATATAAAGAGTCTACCTACCAACAAGTATACCAGTATAACTCGGCTGGTATAGCACGGGCTTTTTTTTTCTAATAGTCACGGGTTCAAATCCTATAAATAATTCTAGCTTTACCTTTGACAGCTCTAAGCTAAGAACTTGGTGTGTGTCAGTAGGAGAGTCAGCGCCTTAACATAGAATAGGGGTCAACAGCTAAATAAAATAAGATCTTGCAAAGTAAATGTGAAAAGCACTCAATTAAAGGTACCGCAAATGAATTCTTTTATTATCTTGTTTGTGGAGTCCCTGAGGTAGTGTATTGGTACTTTATCTATAGAGTTTTTTTTCTAATCTAAATTTTCCTTAAGTATTCGTACAAACCATAGGAAGTCCTTCATAGAATAGTCAGAATTCTTTTAGTTATACTTACCGAGCGGGAACGTCTAGGAGTATCTGGGACCTCTAATTACAATAATCTGTAGGAAAGCTTTAACAAAAGTTCTATTTTCACCTATGGGAAAAGTATGAAGTGCATTTTAGCTAATAAAAGATAGAATGAAGAGAAACCTTTAATATAAGATATCTCAAGGATTTCAGCATATTGATTTCTTTACGATAGTAGAAGTTAAGTAAGCTCCTTTCATAGTTAAGAAGAATTCGATATACTCTTAAAAGTACTCACGGTATAACTAGTAAATGTTGGTAGGAATGTTACAGGTTCCAGTGATAGTACACTCTTGTTTGAGCTGGTACTTCTCTTAGAGTTCAATTCAAGAAAATTGCCTAGCTTTCAGATTGAAGAGGTTAGTAATTCAAGATTAGTTATAGCTCTGAAGGGACTGAGGAGGAATGCACTTGCGTTTGAAAAATGAGAGCAGAGCTTTCTTTCTTATTTGGGTATTAGGATCTCTTAAGTTATGTCTCTTTTAGTTTTAGTAAGAGATTGAGAATTTTGGAATTTGAAGTCCTAAAGTTTCCTAATAATAGCTATGAAGTCTTTACTGAAAAGGTGTAAGTGTAAGAAGTCCCAAGAACAATTTCAGTTTATAATAACTCTTACGTCCTTAGCTCCGTAGGGATGAAGGGGGATAATAACGCTTTCCGGTGGAAGCATCCAAATTACAAATGGAATATTTATGTCATACACCAAAAAAAATAGCTTCAAATCTTTTAGGGTATTCCTATAATAAGGTTTTGTATATCCTGAAGCTTCAAAAAGTAGACACAACGTTAACAGTCCCTTTGTACTTAGTGAAGAATAAAGGACACCTCGATATAAATGAATATAACAAGAAACTCCGCAAATAAATATAGGCACGGGGAACAGGCACTTGGGCAAGAAAGGTCTCTTTTTTTAGTATAGATGACAAGCTAAGGTTTAGAGAGATCCTAGTTTCCTTTTTCTATTTCTATATGAGCGTTGAGTTCAGCTACATAAACTAAACTTCCATTACTATAACTCCGTATTTGAACCCACAATATTTTCAAACTAAGTTATCTCCTCTTTATAAATGAGATTTTGATCAAATACTTATGCTATATGTGATGTTAAGAAGAACTTCTCCCTATAGATATCCAATTCAAAAAGATATTCGGAAGTATAAGATATTTTAGGAAATCGTAGGAGTGGCTTTGGGCTCTGTTTCATGGTAAGTATACATATACTTTACGTCGGTCAGTATTAGTCAAGTCAATCCGGTAATAAAAGACTCTACAGATAAAACAAAAGAGGGGGTACACATAGAATTGACTATAAGATTCCTTTGGGTATTATGAATCACTAACTAAGTAAATAGAAAGAACTTCTTTCATTTAAAAGGCAACCCACTCGCAAACCCTGGATTCATTAACATGATACACCACAAACGAGAAATACACCTGTTTATTTCCTTTGTCCAGCTATCCGTACACTTGACCCACCCCACACACACCTATAAACATCTTTGTTTGACCTCCTTGGTTTATATAAAATTTGTAAAAGTGTAGTTTTCAAGGAATAAAGGGGCCTTATAAGACTCTCAATCTAATGGATTTGAACCCATGTCCGCGGAACCCAATAAGAAATCCTTTATAGGACGCCCCCTTTGCATTCTAAATTTAGCCGACTTCTGGGTGCCCATTATTACCAGCCCTAAAAAGAACTAGTAAAGAAGACTCTCCTATCTATAGCCTAAAAAAGCCAATTTTATGAAACATGTTATTTACAATATACTCTTCAATTTATCTCCTCTATATAGTACTACCAAAAACAAGAGACAAGTGCTTATACTTGACTATAACATATAATCAAATCCTAAATACCTATTAACTACTATAACTAATATAGAATCAAACTATAAGATTAAACTACATATAGATTACATATAAATGATACTAATAGGTAATATAATAACTAAAAAAAGCAAGTGTAGGGAATACAGGTAAGAGAATAAGTCCAGGCTCCACAGGCTGCAATAAGAGTACAACATGGAGTCCCGGGAATTTCTATAATAAGAAAAGAGGTATTAAGAAGAAGAGTATAACCGAGTTCGGTATAATAGCTAAAAAGCGGATCTATTTATGAGAAAGTTAACAAGTTAGGTAAAGCAGAATTCCGGGGATCTAATGTAAGTGCAATAAGCCCCATCTATAGTAATTCTTTTTCCTCAGCGGGATCGTATAAAAAGCTTCAACTATATTATAGTTAACCCTACTTACAACGCATACATTGTTATTTGTACCTTCCAATTCTGGCTAATGAATCTCTATAGGGATACTTGTATATGTATAAGTCACTGGCTTTGTGTATTGCAGCAAGAGCCTTTTAACAAACACTAAGCTAATGAAAGAAATTCATTGTTGCACTTAGCCACTGAAGGAAGCTATTGCTCTGAAACTAGAAACGCGGAGATCTTGGATATGGATATAATGATAACAGGACTTGAACCCGTGAATTCTAGTTATTTCCAGGTTTGATTTACTAAGCGTTTTAACATATCAATTTTAGAGGTTCTTGATCGGTAGATACTTTCATTGTGTTTTAAGAGATAGATTTCACAATTCGCAGAGAAAGGGGCAAGGCACTAGGTGTCCGTATACCGAGCGCTTGCCTGGTAAAATAATAAAAAGAGAGCTCCTACCTAAAGTACAACTCTAAGAGTCCATCTAATTAATAAAGTGAACTTTGACAATGGGTAAGGTTTGAAGAGAAGCTAAGCTAATAAAAAGGAGTATATCCAAGGTACATTTACATGCTCTCAATACACAAGTACAAATCCGCTAAAGAAGTTTGTCTTTTATCTGATAGGAAACCCCGACTTATACTAGGTGGTTCTAGGTAACGTATTTTTAGATGTGACTTTGAACGAACTCTTCTTTATACCAAACGGGAATGATCTTGTTTGGCCGAGTGTTCTGATTGTTCGATATTGTTTCAAAAAGAGTTTCTTACAAAGCTTTGGTAAGAGCCGCTCTCAAAAAGGAAAGAAAAGCCAAGATTCTAATAAACTGAGTCTTACCAAACAATCCTTAAACACAAACAAGAAGCGAATACTTTGATTACTGAGAGGAACACTTTTACAAGGAAACCACGAACTAGAGAAATTGTTCTAAAAGGATGCTCTAAGCTATTAATTCAGTTTATCTTATATATTGTTGGATCCTGGATTCATAGAATGTTTTTGAGATCTAAAAGAGATAAGGTAACTTCTTAGTGAGACATTTCTTGAAAAAAGTTGAATTAGTGCCCCTTTTTTAAGTTAAGGGCTAGGTGGTCTAAATCCCAGTAATTCAAATTCTATAGTTATAGAGTTGAATAACGAATCGTTTTTTTTATGACATAGCTTGAGAACTGAATCCCCTAACCCAACAATTTTAGGACTTAGAATAAATTGTAAGCTAACTATCTATTTAGAGGACTTCCTTAAAGAACATATATCTCTCATGCCAAGACCCAAGAGTTTCATATACCATATTGAATCTCTTTAATAGTTAACGCGGCACCTACCATTTCGATCGTGAACAAAGATGCTTAATCTCAAATTGAAAATTACACGGTAAGGCAAACAGATTGCTTTTTCACTCCTATATACATTGATGATAGGCAGTCCTTTGTAATGAAGGAGTTAAGTTATTCGTTATCCCTAGGGACATAAGGGTTCCTAGTCTTCTATCTTTGCAATATTGTACGCACCTCTTCATAGCTTTCTTTCCCTAATACTTGGGGTTTATTAATTAGTAATCGTGTTTGATTTTAGTAGGCCTTGAAACTATAGAATTAGCTTATGTCGTTCCTTTAAACAGAAAGCTACTCATGACTTAGACCCAACCTCATTTTTATAGAACCAAGATTCTCCTCAGCTATAAAATCAAAGAGGTAAAGTGGTTATGCTTCCCAGCGTCTAAGCGCAAGTTTCAGAGTTTTTTTAGGGTATCCCTTATTAAAAACTAATATCTTACTCGAAACTGTTTACTTGCTTGAGGGAAACCCTCTCTTGAGAATAGGCAACATAGGGAAATTCTTAAACTGAAAATCCTATAAAGCAAGGACACTCTCGAATAGAAACTAGACACTAAAGCAATATAGATGTTTCAGTAGCAAGGTTTATGTGTTTCAGTAGGAAATGGGACTAAAGGAACCAGAATCTGGATAATGCTAGGGTATGAACTTAGGTGTTTCAGAGGTAAAGAAAGGATGGAAACTAAGAGTCCTATTAAAGCTAGGAAATGGATACCCAATAAGGTAACTCAGAATCTGGCTCGGAAGTGAATCATGGTAACCGGAATCCAAACTAAGCTATATAGGGAGTTTATGTTGTAAGAAAAAGGGAACTTAATAACAGGAACTTGGAAACTAATAGAAACTTCTATACACTCACTTCTTAACCTGTATCTCTAAACTAAAGAATGAATTCACTACAGGAACGGATTCTATAGACTCTGGACACTTTTATAAATCATAACCTACCAGCTTTTCTCAACATTCCAATCTTCCACTCTCTCAAACTAGAATTCTAACAACTCAGATTAGGCAAAGGTGTTAAGGAATAACAGAATCAATCGGATTCTCTTAATTGTAGCTCTTAGTTATTGAAGGCTAAGGAGTTCCTTGTTCTAGGAGTGAATTGTTCTAAATATGGGGAAACCAAGTACAGCCAATGGAAAGCTGAGGCATCCTTCTTTTACGCCAGCAAAGTCTATCCGATCTAAGTGCTCATCTTAATCTTAGAAGTTCCCGTAGCTAAGCAAAAGGATATTTCTGATTCTTTGACTAATAGCTTTCCTTACTATTCCTATAATTGTGTAATGGACTGTGTAGCTAGAGGAATTGTTTCAGTTATTCTGTGGGTAATGGTAAGGAAAAGCAGTAGCAGCATTCTATTATTCTGTTCGAGAATATATTCCTTTTGAATTGAGTATTCTTGTATAGGATTTCCCCTTAGAATAGTTCAGTTTACGGAATGAATCTAATGAGAGGTTCAAGTTTAAGAGGGGATTTCTAGTTTCATCTTTTACTTGAGTTCTAGTGTCATTTTGATTAGATGGAACTTGGTTTGTTGAATTGATATCTTGTAGGAGGTATTCTTCCATTGAGTTAGTTTAAGATAGATACCAGATTTGTTTTATAGGGAGTTCACATATTCTTTAGAAAGGTTTTCCTTGTTGTAGCAGCAAGTTTATCTTGTATGAGTTTATTAGTTCTTCTTTGTAAGCCCTCAGGATATAAAGGAGTAAATGTATTCCTGAGCTTACTAGGTGCAAAGGATTTAGGAGATTCTCTTGTTAGCCAAGGAACAAAGTTCTTGAAGAATATTCCGAGAGTTTTATGAATTCTTTCTTTATTGTTTTCAGGGTTGGGGGTTTCAGTCTTTGCTGCTCTAGTTTTCACTTCCATTAACCAACTTTCCATTAGCCTTCTTAACAGGCATTAGCTACATAGTCTCTGACTCTTTCACGGGCTCGTATTCAACTATATGGATTAACAACCACCGTCAATGTCAGCCTGTTTAGAACAATTCTTTGATGCAATTCCTTTACTGTCAGCTTAGCTCGTAAACCATTCTAGCACAAGAAATGCACGCCTTGCTTCCAAAGGAAATAGAAAAAGAGATGCTTTCCATTAGAAGAATCTTGAACTCCCATTTATCTATAGCTACAACAGAATATTCCTAAGCTTTCCTAGTCTCCAAAGTCAGTGAAGGGAATTCCTTCTAATAGCTATGTTTCTGACTTTACCATTTAGACATTTATCGGTGTAAGTTCCTAAACCTTCAGTTAAAAAGCGACTCCAATCAGTTAAAGGAATTTGGACTATACTCTACTTGCAAAGGATTTCCCTAGCCTTGGCCTACTTGATTTCGACTGCGAAGATAGAGATACCTTAGGTTAGGTTGAGGACATTAGCAATGAAGGATACAATCGGAAAGTACCCTCAACTAGAGTAGAATCTCAACTGTTTTATAGAAATAGAGTCTTTCATAAGAGAATACAAGTTATCAGCAATACCAAAAAGGAAACAAATTATATAAAGTAAAGCTACACTTCGACAAGAAGACAATTAAGAGAGTTCCATCTAGTTACATCCTAAATCTAGACTATTCTAGAAATCCTAGGAATATAACTTACTCAAAGGAAGAATAGACTCTCAAACGGTCAAAAGGAAATTGAAGCTAAAGCAAAGACAGCTCTTTCACTATAGTTAAAAAAATCCCTTTTAGCTTAAACTCCTATAACTTCTAGCAGTTTTCTGTTGACTTCCTTCTTGACTTTTTGTAGACCTTGTTGCTCTAGCTATATACCCAGCTTTGTAGGAGCTAGAGCTTACTTATAGTAAGAAAGAGACCTACGAAAAGATACTACTTAAACTTGAAATGCTTAAGAAACTGCTTAACAGCTTACAAATTTGATTGACTTCTTTGATTCATACCTATCATGAGCTATACTTATTAGGAAAGCAGAGACCCTATTTAGGAAATATATAGGTATACCCTTATTAGCCAGGACCTTAGAGACGAGATAGAGAGACTTACAGGCTTACAGGCTGGAGTAGATTAGTAGAGAACCAAAACGGGAGCTTTTCACTTTTGAGTATATAACACTAGGACCGACTAAGATCAAGAAAAACAAACTGAAACTTTTCTAATAAATTCAGGGATTAAAGAAATACCAAGAAAATCCTTTTCCGTAAATACTTCCAAGAAAAGAGGCGCTGGAAAGATTCTAAATACACTAAATAAGTAGCCCTACTAGTTGTATCGAGTAGACTTATCTTATGTTACTCTACCTTTCCTATATACTCCGGGTCTTGATAGCTGTACTTTGAGATAAGAGGAAGTACTTTCTAACTTAGTATTAGATAAATATAGCGTATTTTTAGGTAAGGTAATATAAGTCTTCAAAGGTATTAGTTGTATTAGGATATTCCTCTTGTCTTTTGTAGCTTATTATTTAAAGAGGGTTGTTCCTTAGAAGATTATATATCCTTCTTACCGAGTCAATCTTTATTTAGGAGGTAGACTTCCTTCAACTTTTGAAAGAATAAAAAAATGTTTAAGCCCTACTTGTGTTGAATTCCTATAAACTCAAGAGTTATTTAGAAAACCCGTAAAAACTATAAAATAGAAAGTTTTCCTCGCTTAGCACTTATAGATAGAGACCCTGAAACTGAAGGATTTCCTACACTGTAAATAGAATACTAAAAAGCAAAAGCATGACATAAAGCAACTTATAAACCTTTTTTGTGAGCTTACTAAAGAATCAAACCAGGATCCACTCCCAGAAAAGTGACCTTACGGCTCTCTCTATTAATAACAAAGATAAGGAATTGAAGTCTAGGAAATACCCTTTAAAGAAGTTACTATGCTTTCCTGTACCTATATATCTGTAGAGTAATCTAAAAACTTTATAGGAAATCCTCTTTTATTACCAGGATCCACAAGAAGAAAGAAAATCCCCTTCCTTTAGAAAACAAAGCTGTCTGTCTGCTGTCTACAGAAGAATTCCTTATACCGGAAAAACTATTGCTTTTGCTAAAATATTCTTATATTCCCTAGAAAGAAAATTGAACTGTTGATTGGGATCTAGATTCATTCCTTACCTTAAAGTTATGCCTATTCAGGATACTAAGGACTGAAAACACTTACAAGAAAAAAGGAGCCTGGAAACAAAGTGCCTGCCTTCTAAAAAAAAAATTGAGGTAACTTTCATCAATAAGAGAATAATTCTGTTAAAATAATGCAACTTTCCATTGACACATTTGCTGGCATGACAGCCCGCTTTACAGAGCATATTTCTTCCTAGAAGACTTTAAACCCCGCAGAACACAGTATTAATCCCAAACTTATTTAATAGATACTCTGTTAAGTTACTCTTTTCGAAGGGACTCCTCATTTAATGGGCTTAGAAATCCCTTATATTACCATCTATTTTTTGCGAGAAATACTAGAAGATGAATCAAATCCCTTTTATTAAGGACATGTGATAGTATTTCCGGAATACCTTTCACCTTACAGACTAGAAATAGAGAAGCAGCTACTTAATGAACTACCCTTTGTTAAAGCTTGAGTGGAAACCACTAACCAAGCGAGAAAGGTTTAGGGAATATTCCTCATGTCCTATGCCTTTATCGATAAGGAGTCTCATATCCTAAAAGTGCGTGAATTGCTTTAACTCTGTAAACTTTATGAATTTCCTAACCTGTCAAATGAGGGACTGCACCAATTAAGATGAAATCCTTTGCTATTTTTTCTAATGGAACTGGAATAACCTGGAACTAACTAAACTAAAGTAACAACTTTCTTTGCAAATTGACACACATCGTTGACTTCTGGATCTTACGGAATTGGAAGCTCTTTGTGGCTAACAGGATGAAGTAAGGCGGCAAAGCTAAATGTATTCTTGGTATTACAAAGAAGAATATCCGGCTGTTTAGGAGTGAATCCTAAGTCTTAATGGAAGATTCTATTTCTTGTTAGAGTGGATTCCCAGGAATTGATAACAGATAGTTTAGGTAGTTTGAAGTACTGTTCTAGTATCCCAAGTGCGTAAGTCCAAAAGATATAAATAAAGTAACTAGAATTCTTAGTAGTCGTAGATTCACTTATCCCTTAAAGACCTTACACCTTCGCTAGTTAAAACAGTAGTAATTGAAAGGGTATGTCATCGGTTCTAGTCCAGGTTTAGTTCTTCGACAATGTCTTAACTTGGCAATGTCAACATTTACGGGTCCACTTTCGGTGTTTTACTTCTTGTACTCATTCTGGGTTTTGAGATTCTTTACTTTTGAGTTGAGGAGTCCTGGATTTGGTAAATAGTTCAGATTTTACGGAATATAAATAGAAAGTTGAAGCAAAAGGCATTTGTATTTTTTTAAGAGCCCTTTTTCCTTTTGTGGTTGGCTACGCGGGTATTCTTTTTATATTGAGTTATATTGAGTCAAACTCCTTAATTTATTAAAAAGACCAGATAAAGAATGAAATATAGCAAATCCGAGCATAGTAAAGATTGACTCTAATAAAGGGTCTCCAATTCCAAAAGCTTAACTCTTAAGGTATAGAATACTTGAGATGAGGCTTTTCTAAATGGCATTAATAGAATCTTTTCGAGATTTTTAGGTTCAGTTTCCGGTAGGTTTCATTCTTTTCAGTTTTTTAGGGTTTAAGTTAAGTATAAGGGGCAGTTCCTTTTTTACAAGTAGCAAGATGAGATATTTGTATATTTCTAGTTCGGTTCAAGATTGGGTTTTAGGTTCTAAGGATTTCCTTTTAATGGGTGCACCGAGAAAATGCCTGAAATGGATAGGTTAGGAAAGTTCCTGTATTCTGAATCTTAAAGTTCCAGTTTGATAATATATTTTAGGAATTCTGAATCTTTTGGAGCTAGAGTATAAAGTACCCAGAGAAGTCTTTTATTCCCAGTTTACAGGAAAGAGAATTCTTAAACCTGTAAGGGATAATAATAACTATAGGAATTGTAGTTAATGTCCACTAATTGTATTCCTGGTTTGTATTGGGGTAAAGCTATGCTAAGGAAGTTGAGTATTCTGGTTT
This sequence comes from Pelargonium exstipulatum, assembly GCA_036897565.1. Classification (NCBI taxonomy): domain Eukaryota; kingdom Viridiplantae; phylum Streptophyta; class Magnoliopsida; order Geraniales; family Geraniaceae; genus Pelargonium; species Pelargonium exstipulatum. The sequence goes on along the minus strand of JAYMTG010000018.1, from coordinate 15,645 downwards.
TGCTAAAGGCTTTCCTTCCGGATTCCGATCTATTCTATACTATTAAAGGGTTCTAACTAAAGAAAGACTTCAAAGTCCAGTATTTTTTAGTAATGTCTTCTTCCTGAACTGAGTTTTTGTATTCTGTATTTTGAGAATTCCTAACAGTCTTAATGAAAAGGAAATTTTGCTGCTAAAGCTAGATGAAAACTTGTCCATGAGGGACTTTTTCGGGTAGTACTTACCAAATTCCTTGTAAGCCTGTAAAGGATTCTAACTTCTAAGACAGGGTATACTTTGGTATTAGTTCTTGTATTTTGTTGATGAGCCAAGCTAGGATTATTTCCAAAGAGGTAACTTTCCGAAACGGATTCTATTTCTTTTGGATGCTAGTTAGTAAAGCAGGAGCTAAAGGAATTAAATAAACAGATTATCTTCTTTGGGTTTCCTTGTAAGAGCTTTCCCTCTGGGTTAGCTAATTGTCAGCTTGGGATACCTGGATTAACTAGTATGTTAGTATTCTAAAGCTAGGGTTTGCTTATGAACTCCAAGGAATTGCGCTTTGGATACAACTTCCCTCGGCTGTAAAGGAAAAATCTCTAAGTCAAATACACGGGCTATTTCCCTTCTGTACTTAGCCAATCGACTTTTTTCTTCAGTTGATGCTCCGATTAAGTATCTCCAAAGCCTGCCTAAAAGTACACATTTCTCGAGCAGAGTTGAGACCGCTATACTTTGTTAGCATTCTTTTAGGTGTTATCCCCTATAGGGAACTCGGGAACTTGTCTCAGTCTCAATTAAGGAGAATAAGTCAATCGTGTGTTATGCTTTAGTTTTGTTAAAAAAGTCAAGTATTAGTAATAAGCTTTCGTATAAGCTTGCCGTGAGAGGAAATAATTGGCTAGTTTGCCGATAAATTCCTTGTAAACTTGATTTACTAGAGCTTTAGTTTAGAGTTTAGTAAAAGTCTTTCATAAAAGGTGGTTATAATTAGCTAAACAAATAAAAGAGTCCTATCTTAAATTCTCCTAATTGAACCGTAGCTTGCAAGATACCGTATACTATTAATATTTGATCCACAGTTAAAGGTCGCTTTATTTTATTGCTTAGAAGCACCCTGGAGTTTTGTTCGATTCCTTTTTAGTCCTAATTGGAATTCCAAAACTCATTAAGAAAAAGGGATTTATGAATTTTGCTATAGGTGAAACATAACTTTTCAAAAATAGGAAGCCTTTCTATAAAGAAAAGCGGGTCCACTCATTTTGTCGTAGTGGAAATATGAACAACCAATTTAGGAACTTCTCCTAGGTAAAGTCAAGATTTGAGGGTCCATTTTAAGAAAAAAGGTTTCTTTTGTATAGCGTAAAAAGTTCATGACACCTTTTTTGGAAGGGAGCTCGTTTCATTTGTGATCAAATTAAGGACGCCCTTATAAGCAAAATCAATAAAAAGTGAAACATGAACAACTGTATTGGACTTCAACTGCTATTGGCATAGCTAGCATTGGCCTACTAATCTCTTCCTGCTAAGATAGAGCTTCAATCCTAAACCCAAGATAGAATTATCATTAAGGATAAAGAATACAGAACACGGTCAATGAGTAAATACGAATACTCTTTGCAAGTAATGTCCAGGTATGCACTTCCAACAAAAGAATATAGAGGGGTTCTCGGATTGAGAAGGACAAATTAAAATAACTCAGAATAAAAAGAAAGACGAATCGCTAACAGTAGATTTCTTGTGGAGGAGCCCCAAATAAGATAAGGTATGGAAGGGTTCCTTTGACACCAGAAAACATAGCAAAAGCTACAGTTATAGGACAGCCGCGGGTTCGAGTCGCAAAATAGGTAAACTACTCGTTAAATTAGTGTAGAAGTTACTTTGCAAAGCGTAAGGCCCTAACTCAAACTTGTATGGTAAACCTGGAGATAACTAGTCCCGCATTTTCTAGTAATTTGGATGCAGTATTTTTCAATTAAGGTAGAGTAAGGGATTTTGTAATACGAGGTGTATATTCCAAAAGAATGGTTGTCAATAACATATAATTTCACTTTTTTAAGCTAAGATTTTACATCAAAAAGCCTCTTACTAGCATACCAAAATCTGTAAAGGGGGTCAGTTAGAAGGAATACACACACTTTAATAGACCAATACTATGAAACTAGAGATACTGCACTCTATAAGATACTTTAGGTATGAATAAAAGGGAATCTACCAAAAAAGCTGCTATGGAAGGTAGTTTGCTAAATTAGAATACTGTTTTATCTGGATAAAGCAGTCCGCTATCCTACTAGGAAATTCCTAGGAAAGAAAAGTAAGGGAATACGTTCGACTTAGAGCACTCGCTAAATTAAGGGTAATGGGAATATATTTATAAACGGAGCTAATAGGATAGGAATGCTGAGGGCAACTCCTAATATGAAAGGACTTTCACGCAAAAATTAGAAAACTAAAACTCCAAGCAAAAACCTTGGGGATATCCTAGTATTTCAACCCTCATCCAAGGAACTCTCCTTTCAATTGAATCCATCAAGTGCGCGGTCAAGTAATATAAAAAAGTTGCTACAATCAGTTTCTAAATTGATTATAAGAGAAGATTCAGTTGTTGCTATGCTTAGAGAATTATAGAGAATTACAAATAAACTCAAAAGTTTTGCTAATTTGATTGTCCGAAATTGGGCTCACCTTTTAAGTATATAACCAACCTTGCACCTTTGAAATGGAAGGACTTCGGTAGTGTGTTTCTAACCGTCCTTTATTAGATACTCATTTTTTGCTAATAATGTTATACAGACTTCTTTTTGACTTTGACAAGGAACTCGGAGAGGTTAGGAATTATACACTCCAAAAATGACTGGGGAAGACTATCCAGGATCTCCCTACTGGAGACTTTTCTCGGAGAAAATCATAAGAATATATAAGACTACTAGAGCTTCACGTTTCGAACCTTTGCATGCCTATTAATAGAACCCGTGCATTACCGCTCGAAATAAACTAATAAAAAGTATATAAGTACTCTTTAGTACTATCCTGCATTGCCGGGGATGAGCTAAATCTATTTGTATCTAAGTGATTAAAAAAAGCAAGTTTCACGATATTAAGACTTAGAGTCCTTTTCAGAGTTTTTGCTGCTTACTTAATCTTTTAATTTGCTTGAGTCCTTCTTAGAAAAGTCGAAACCCTTTACTTTATTAAAAGGGACCGTCCATACTTATTGTAAAAAGGGTTATGACTAAGCAAGCTAAAAGGATAGATACCCACTCTGTAAACAAAAATCCGCGGCTTCATACCTGAAAGAGTTTTTGAAAAATATAGGATCCTATAATAGCTTCTACCCCTATACCGAACTTACAACCTGTACTGCGCGTTATAACGAGTTACTTTATACAATGAGTTCAAAAGCTTTCTATTTTGAGGGATAGTGATGGAGAAACTCACTAGCGATACAGAGTGCAGATAAAAAGGAGTTCGCATCTGCTTTTTCCTTATCTATATTTTGGGATTCTAAACGGGCTCATTAAATGTAATCTACAATAGGGACTAAACATTAGAGAGCCCGAAATTCCTTATTCAAATAGATCCAGGTGGGAAGGATCTTGGTACACAATTAATAGAAGCTAAGAACTGCGCGTATGTGTGGTTAATAAATTACCGGTATCCTATGCATCCTACTTTACTCATTTCTAGCTTATATACAGTAATGCTAAGAACGGTTATCTAAAAGGGTTTATTCGATATTTCTACTATTTTATCTATTTTCTTACTTTACTTCGGTTCCTAGAATCTGCTTATCAACTAGGACTTTCCATTTCCTGCCTAAGAATTCACCCGAGTTATAGACCCTCTAAAAGCATAAATGAAATAAAAATCGAAAGGGAAACCCCAACCCTTTTTAGTTATAGAATTCCTTAGCGACTTATTAGCGATCTCGGAAAGAAAACTGACTTTATTCCCTAAAGGATCTGCAATTGGAGACCTAGAAGAAACAAAGGAACACAAATAGAAAGACTCCTTACTTAATTAATAGCCAACAAAGAGCTACTTTCATTTCAAATTCAGGAATGAATAAACTCTATATTAGAGACTTTCTATTGAACGGACCTACTCAAAGAAGATTCCCCTACGTTATCTTAGTTATTAATCAAAATCATTGGCAGTAAAGCTACAAAAAAAAAAGAGGAATGAAAGCTACTATAACTATAAACCAAGTTTAACTCTAATATACTAGACTACTAATTACGTTATACTATAAGGGTAACCACCTTTACGCTTCGTCTGTATACACCTATTACTAATTAAAGATCTAATAAGAGGTATTATCCTTACTTAACTTAAGAAGAAGAGTACTAATATAATACAAGGAAGAATTTCTGTACAATCCTAGCTACCAAGATTAAGAAAAAGAAACAAGGGTCAATAAAACGGGGCTGCAAGAAGAAGCTACATCTGTAGTCATAACTTATGGATGGACTCCTATAATCACTACAATTACACTTATCAAGGAGTGGAAAAGTTTCTACCCTAGACACCCCGCTCCATTGGCTAAAGCACTACTCTTAAACTATCTAAACCTATTAGAATTATTCTTATCTATCTCTATTATAAAAGACTTCATACTGATAAAGATAACAAGAGGAATATATCTTTAAGAACTAGTATTATACTATACCTTCTAATATCCTATATACTAGACTTTAATAAGTACTAGCTACCACAAGGGGAATCCCTATAAGAAGAAGACCTATAAGAGTACAGCAGCAACTAGAGCAAGCGGTACTTTGAAATTAACCCCTACTATTTTATTTCCTTGACTAAGATTTTCGTTATTAAAGGATTCTCTTACTAGACGAAGCCTTAAAAGTATACCCTTCATAATGGCCGTTAAAATGACCTCAAACCTTAGTGGATACTCTATTTATTGAAAGAAAGCTGGGTTTACTTATGCAACAAGATCCGAATATCCGGGGTACTCTATCGAGCCCCTCTTACTTATCGAAACTTTTGTTTACACTAATGTCTACGGTTTTACTGATCAAGTGGTAATACAACTCGGAATCGGTTAGACAACCAGGGGTTCAGGTCGAGTCATATTAGCAAAAAATAGCTAGATTTGTTAAAGCCGCAATGTAAACTTCGTACTCTTCCATCCAATTTGAGTTCAATTATGAAATTATACATATATAGATCTATAGCGTAGACTAATCATTAAATAACCTGACCCCATACAACAGCATTCAACCGAGCGTAAACCCTTTATTCACACCATTAGATTTCTTAGGTTTAGGCGCTTATAGTAGTCCGCTTTGTTATTGAACCACCCGCGTGTTTGAGACATGAGACTCGTGAGATATACTGATATACTAGGGAGGGGGTACTTAACTTAGTAGCTCTCTATAATGAATAAGGTAGGGTATTCAAATAAAAAGATATACCTTTACTAGCCTCATAAATTGAATAACTCGCTCTACAAACTTATACTTATTATAGAGTGCTCTTATCTGGAGAATGCCGCTAAACTATCTTGCAACCTTGAAAAAGTAATATATTCCATGACTAAGAATTCTGTACTTAATCCCAAGCTGAAGGGTCGGCTACTTGTGGTGTACAAACTTTGCCTGTTCCCAATTCTGAGCTCTATAAAGAATGTTTACTGAGTTTCAGAAGTACTAAGACAAATTCCTTGCAATCTTATAAACAGCATAATATAATAAGGAATTTAGAAAGCAGTTCTTTCTCTTTCCTAACTCAGAGGCCTTCCTAAAACACCAAGATACACAAAAGGATCCAGACTCCGAATAATTATAAAGAGTCAAACAATTCACAATTATCTAGGAACTTCTTCTACTTTTGGGACCCCTATTTCTTGTATCTTCATATTCCAAAAAGGATATCAATTAAGAATTCTCCAGCTTCTCTAGCTGCAAGCTTTTATGATTATGTCTACTTGAGTGAATCCGGAATTGAATACAACAAAACCTATAAAACCGACCGAAGCCCAGATAAGACTAAAGTAAAATGAAGATTTTCTAGTTCCTTACTGAATTTGTAGAAGTCTCACTACCAAAACTAAATAAAAAGGAAATTGTACAAAAGCCCCTTCAAACTGCCGGACACAGAACCTAGTTGAACATTTATTGCCTAGAATGCCCTAGCTGAAATAACGGAATACTCATGGTTATTCTTCCAGTAGAATCATCATAAACTCAACAGGAAGCGCCTACTAGAGTACTTCATTTCTTAACTAATTCATGTGTTTTTTAGATCTCGTTCAAGTCGCGGGGACTTCTTAACGGATACTTTACCTATGCAATAAGACCCGGAATACAGGAATCACTAAAGCAGTTCAAATAGTTTGAATCTAAACAAAGGGGATAGCCAAAAATGCACTTTAGGAATACTACTCTTGCTTTGTGTTAACTTAAACGCATAACCGTCTCTCCTCGGTACTAATTCAATTGAAAACTATTTCCTTTTTTTTACAGAAACTCTTCTTTCTTAAGAGAACACCTCCCCTTGATCTAAAAACCCCAGACTGCTCTTATTATTAAACAGGACGAAACTTCTGAAAGTCTAATTGAACTTTATAGTTTATTATTCTGCCAAGATTTTTTCGAAATGCAAAAGTGATTTGTCTAACTCTGACTGCTTTTAAGCTCCTTGACGGGATAAGAAAGCCGAGAAGTACTTTCATATATATATTTGTATTGAATTCAGCAAAATCCTACCTAGAAATATTAGTTAAACCCTTGTAGTAAGTTGTTAAGTTAGGCGAGAAACCTTTGGGAGAACTCTATGAAAAGAAAGGGTCCATACAGTTACGCGCAATACTACTAGATGGAGAAAAAGACTAACCCTAAGAATTTTGGGCCACACCAAACCAACAGTAACCTGCTTGTACATGAAATGAACTTAGTGTAATTCCATTAGAACATGAAAAGGATTCCAACCAAGAGTACCTCTTTAAAAGTACCTTTTTATTTGTCGAGTGTAAAAACAGTACAACTTTCCTAGGGCATTCCTTATCATGAAACAAAAGCAAATATAAAGTGAAACTAAACTAAAAGCAATTTGAGGCATAGTTTTTTGCTGTACCCCTCCTATATTTACAAAGAAAGCTCCGTTATTATAAAGTTTGTTTTGTCATAGTAAAATAAGGAACCGGAAACAAAAGGCAGACTTAGTCTACGTAAAAGTTAGATATGCTGTGGAGTTACCTGGATCTAATTACTTCGGCTTTGGATCCTGTCCTTGACCTTTTCGGAATCTTAGAAAATGTAATAGTATACAAGTTGGTAGAGCATTGTCAGATTAACCCAACGTCCGCAGGTTCAAGTGGGCCTTATAAACTGCAGTAGGAAAGAGAGGATCAAGAAGAATCTCAGGCAGTTGCATCACTTTACCAAAAACTTATTTTATCTCACGTGGTAAAGTGTTATCCAAATCAGGGGTTGGTCATAGGATAAGAGGGAGTAGGTCTGTATACTTGCGAAGATAGTAAGTGCCCTTCTTCCATATGAATAGCAACAACTCAAATTGATTGGTATGTAAAACGGAGTCATTTCATAGGAATGCCAGAGGTTAAAGTTCCGTCATTATAGTCAATTTAGTCTAAGAATTCTCTCATTTGATAAAAATCAACAGAGTTTATACAGTAGCTATGCGGCTTTAACCTACCACATGCCAATTCCATGAACCCGTGAAGTATAGGTTGGTGAGCCTAGTTTGATAGGAAACTTTCTTGCTAAGTTCGGCACTTTAGAACTCGTAACTCCTTTCTTTTCCCGTCTTGCCTCTATGTTTGACAGTCTGTTTTGGTAATTTAAGTGTATAAAATTTGTGGTTGATGAGAGCCTTGGGTAGTCTAACCAGCTCAGTAGGACTCCTTTTTAATAAGCTAGGGCTCCGGATCTATATCTTGATTACTTTTTATAGGCTATACTCTTCGCAGCCCGTTTCCCTTGACTGTTTTTGACCTCTTCGTCTGCTTATTAAAGACTTCAGTCTAGGTATTTTGTTTTGCAAGTGTAAGGATTTCAGAACCTTCACTTATATGTTTGATTTTTTATCAGTATCAAACTTTATTATATCTTACGATAACTGTAACGAAAGCTAATTGGTCAGTAGGGATTTAATTAAGTAAAGAAGCTTGTTAGTCTTATTTTACGGTCTGTTCATCGGTTAGGAGTAGGAGCCGGTATAGTCAAGCTTTTCGGTTTCGTATTATATATCAAATGTCCCCAGCTATTATAGTTATAGTGAACAAAATCGATAGACTAAAGAGCTGTTGTATATATGATTGATATAGCATAGAAAACTACAGTAAAAAGAATTTTTATGAGTAAGATCTCGGTTTCTTAAACTACAAGTAATCCAAAATTACAGTGATCTGGTAATTATTACTTCTATCACGAACGAGTAACCTCAAATAGATTCAACAGATAAAGTGTTATGTGAAATTGTGATAAATAGAGGATTCCCGTTTGGGAAGTAACCCTCATTTGGATTGTTGCCCTGATGAAACTAGGAATTCTTTTGACAAGGAAAAATCTCTCATGACCTAATCGACTCAGTCCTTACAGAGCCTTACATTAATACCAAGCCAAACTCATGTGTTACTTTAGGTGAAAGAAACTTGTTATACTTAATATCCAAAACCAAAGGGGCATTTTCAATAACATTATAACCCTAAACCCGTATTCTTTATAGCTAAGTTCTCTAAATAGTAAATACTTTGCCCAGGGATACCAGCTTGAAAAAGAGACAAAAGATCAAGGTTGGATTCATTGGTGCTTTTTTTTAACACGTACCCCTTATAACTATACTGCTAATGTTTCGAGAGAATCTTTAAGGGGTTCTTGTCTAGCGGATGAATTGCCCTAAAGGGGGGTATGCTTGGAACTTTGTAAGAAGGCTATGATTAGTGCCTTTACCTATATTGTGACTAGAAGGGCAAGACTCATGGCTAAAAGAATAGAATCCATCCTAGTTATGACTTACTTCACTTATTTAAACAAAGAATAGTATTCCCAACCTTTTTACAGCGATAATGAGGTTTGTCTGTAGCATTTGGCAGGAATAGTGGAATTTTTCTTTATTAAAGATCCTTTATTTCCTGACCTCAAGTAAGAACCCTTTTTCCTTTCACAATCTTGCTATAGGTTGACTTGAACCTGTGTCACTAAGGTTAGAATTCACTTTGCTGTACTTCCTATATTTACTCTCATTCCATAGCTAAAGAACCAGACCTCATTGGCTAGATTATAGATATTGTTATCGAGTTCTTCTATATAAGTAATTCTTGTCAACCTTAACTCACAACTTTATTACTATACTTTCCTTTTTTGGGGTAGGGACTTGCAATACAAATACAGAAACACCAAAAGAAAAGGCTTTCACTCCATTCACTGGAAATTCCTTAGATCTTGGTTGAAAGTTGAGGAACACAAGAGCAACCCTTAGACTCTTCTTTTTCTTATAGTATAGGGACTCGACAAGCAACAAGAGACAAGCTCTTGCCTAGTCCTTCTTATCTCTTTGCTTTTCAGGGTCTCCTTGTTGATGGGGGAGGGGAGGATACGATTTTTGCCTTTAAAGGATCCCTACCTAAATTCCTACGTCTTTCTTTTCTTTAGAACTAGCCACCCAACTCAAGGAATTTGCTACGAAGTAATTACATTACCTGTTATGCTTGTTTTAGTACAGCGGAACTCCTACTTTATTTACTACAATTTGAAATAGTATCTATAGGAACTTAGGAATATAAAGACTAATTAGCTAAGCGGGGAAATCCTCCTATTTGTGTTTTTCTGTGTTCTATTCTGGTTAAAAGGGCACCCAGAGCTCGGAGTAAGTAGTTAAGGCAGTAGATTGTGAATCTATCATACGCGGGTTCAGAGTAAAAGGCAAGTCAAGAATTAGTACTTTTTGCTTCCCTTCTATTCCAAAAAGGGTATATAATCTAGTAATTCGAAAGAAAGATTTAAAGTCTTGTCCTAGTCTTTTGTAGTTCCCCGCTCTCTATCTGAAGAAGAAAGCCTTTATTTTCAATTTTGGAGTAAGAGTAAGAATCCTCACTACAAATTCACATTAGGTTCATATACAAAAAGTTTCTGACTTAAATCCGTAAAAGACTCCGCTCAATACCAAAAAACGAGTCAAATTCTAATTGGAATTGGTTTGGGTACTCTAATTCCCAGACGTCCTAGATTTTTGGGGTTTTTTATTTTTCCCCTTCTCTGAAGGCATGTTTTGAGCTTTGCTAAAATGAAGGAAATCCCCTTTTTAATAGTAACTAGTATTTAATAATGCTATGCCCGATAACGAAGTTACAATAGGGTTCAACGTAAAGAATTATAAATCTTGAGGTCGTTGGTTCAAATTTCTTTCTCTTTCATTGTACAAAAGGAATCTCGCTTTATAATTTATACATAGGGGCTTCTTTGTCATGCAAACAAGACGAACGCCCCACATAGATAAAGACTCGTCATATAAAAAAAGAAACACCCCTTTGGAAAAAGCTGTATCCATTCTAACCTCAGACAAAACTGAATTCAGATACATGACCCCACAATGAATTAATAAAGTAGGCTGCGTAATGCTATGGTTTATTTGCCATCGTCTAGTAAGTGTAAGATCCTGAATAGTAACGAATGAAGGGCGCATGAAAGTTTTTAGCTCTAACTGGCTCCCGTTTAGAGATATTAATGATTACCGGAGCAGGTTAATACACATAGAAGGACTTTAGACAGCCTCCTGTTGTTGCGCTAATGGTATAAGAAAAGGTAAAGGAAAAGGCAATAATCCTCCATAGTAAGAAACAAGAACACATATAAAGAATAATTCTTGGTTTCAAGAATGAGAAATATGTCAGTACCGTATTCTCTAATCCAAACCTTCCTAATTATCCTCTGTCAACAGGACTTGAACCCATACATCACGGTCAAGCTCATACTTGCTCTACCAATAGTATTCAAATCTAGTGTATATATTATATTAGACTTCAATTTGTACTATCTAGAGAATCCATATAAGATATTAAGTCTTATTGAAGTGGTAGGTTACTAAGCTTAGAATACTCTGTATTGATGTGGTTCATTGATCTTATATAACTATGTATAAAATTTACCTTGGCACTGCAATTTGGGTATTCAAGACTCTCTTCCTCAGTGATCGAGGAAAGTGATTCCTTATTGAAAGTCTTTCAAAACGAATTCCTATTGAACTTATATACAAAACAAGCTTTTCATGACTATTCTATCTGTGTTAAAGTGGGCTCCAAGGATTTGAATTCTTTCGAAACTAAAATGAGGAGAGGTCCCTTTGGTTTAATAAAATGTAACCCTGCTTATGATTTTGAAGAATTAGAAGCTTTAGCTAGTGCAAGGATGCTATTACAATAGGGAAAATTTCTCATTATAAATATTAGTAGACTTGTTTCACAAGGTATAGAATTTGATTCAGAAAATGAAAGGCAAGATACTAGTCCAACAATAGAATTACAGCAAAAACTATCCGCTGCAAGAGCTGCAGGGGCCTTTTATTCTTAAGGTTTTTCCACGTACTTTTATAACGATATTCAAACTCACATTTTTGGCTAAGCGGAAGTCGCTCATAAAGCTACTTACTTAAATAAAGTAAGAAGAGGACAAGACTTGAACTTACTCTAAAAAACCATATTTAAAAAGAAACAGGATTAGGATCAGGTCAAGGTAATGATCCTCCATAGAATACAAATAAGGAAGAGATTCTCTAAGACCCGAATCTGTCAACAAACTCGCTAATCAGTGAGGAAGAAGTAAGGAGTCAGTCTTTGTAATCACGTAGATAACGAATAGATTTTGCTCTATCTTAATACCCGCCCGATTATTAAAAGCATTCAATATATTCTGTTAAGTATTTTCAATTGGTAAAGCACCAGCTTCGGATAGAAATATTCGAGGGTTCAAATACACTTCTGAGCAAGAAAGAGACCGGGCTTAGGGTCTTAGGAAAGTTGGAGCGCTAGGCTTGGAGTTGGATTCATGCACTGCAAGGACTGAGTGGAGTAGGTCATGAGTCTTGGCAAAAGGGTTCTATTTAAGCAAGTCGGTAATTCCCTAAGGGCTTGTCTAAAATACTTAAATACTATATAAAGACTTTTTGAGTGCATTTATGGGAAGGGTCCTCTGAGCCAGTATCCAGTATTTTTCTTACATTTTCGAAAAACTCGTGCTTAACAGTCACAAACAGTAACTCCTTCAATTTGATAACCTTTAGTCCAATCCGGATCGAGGTAGACAAGATGTATTAGATGTTTCATAAAAAATTGATACTCAGTATTCTTGATAAGCCCCCTTATGCGTTCGAATAGGCATACGGTACATCCCAATTTCTATTTCCATTTCTAAAGCTACTATATAAAGTTAGTTATTGTATACTTTTCTCGCGGGCTAGTATTCTTGTTTTATCTTATCTTATGGTCCAGCTAATAGACTGCCTTGAGTGACTGACTTAACATAAAGTGTACTGGGCAAAAAGAGTTTCGAAGTACCCAGATCAATTGCGAATGCTTTATATAATCCAACAAGATAAGCAGAATTTCATAGCTCAGATAAGACTTAAAAAGAACAGGTAGTACTTTAAAGAGTATTTAATAGCCTTTTCATTTATATATCCACATTAGGATAACCTAGGTCAGGAATATCCTATAACAGTTCTAAAAAGTCAGGGTTTATTTGTTTTTTTCGAATAGATTCCTTTTATTACAAACCTGGACGCTACACTCACTCAAGATTTTGTTTAGTAGAGGATATAAAAAAAAAGAAAACAGGGGATTATCCTCGATTTTGCTGCGATTGTAGTTCAATCGGCAGGGCACCGTGAAAAAGAACAACATGTACAAGGTTAAATACGGATTGCTAGAAGGTAAAGCAGAGTACTTGACTGATTTCGATAATTTTTCCTGAAAAAAGTCTTAGTCTTTAAGGTGGATCATTTCCTTTTTCCTTTACCAAATCCTGTTTCTTTAACAGTTTCTTTTCCTGATCCTTTAATAAAGTCTTTACAAGTGCAATACTCTACTAGGAGACCGTTTCCTTTCCTACTCTCGCGGAGAAAACCTAAAGCAAAGTTATAAACTTTTATTTGTCAATTGAAAAAGCACACGGCCTAGGAAATGCAATAGGAGTCTCGTGCACTTTAGCTTTACATTTCACTTGTATATAATATTGTATATAATACAACTTTTTAGGAACTTAGAAAAAGCCTCTAATTCAAACTTGCATTCTCTATTGTAACTCACCCACCCTATAGCTAGAAACCTCCTAAAAATAGATGTCAAATTGGCAGGATATCTCAGTTTTTCGTGGAAGTCAGTTGATTGAGGCCTCTCTTCTTTGGTTTTAGTGTTAGGCTATTTCCCGAAGCAGAGTTAAGGGTAGCTCCCTTTTCTTTGAGTAGGTCTGTTCATTTATATTTTATATAAAGTCAATTCTAGATTCCGGTTTAGGAAGGTAATATGTAACCAGAGTTTTCTATCGAAAAGGGGGTCTTAAATGCTCTCTAACTCCAAAACGTAAGTCCCTTTTTACTGTACTTTTTGTTATTAGGTTTCCTAAGTTTTGTAATTGAAACTCATTAGAAAGCCAAGAAAATCTTTATAGAGAAGTAATTCTTTTCTAGAACACTTATAAATAAACCATATCTAATTACTCTTTTGCTGCCTTTGACTGGATTCCATTCATGTAAATTTGAATTATAAAAGTTATATTATACGTGTAAAGCCTTTTCTCTATTTTAATAAGAATTCTTGTCGGTACAGGGTTCAAGTTTTATTATGCCCCTTTTTTGAATTGGTACTTATTTGAAATTCTGTAAGCTGGCTTAACAAGAGAAAGATTACCTTTCACTTCAATAATTATATATAATAAGATGACTTACTCTTTGGACGATCTTATAAAACGAACAATAGAAATTTTATCTTACAAAAACGGAGCACCGTCGATTTATCTACAAGCCCTTCCCGCCAGCTGGGAGGGACTCGCCCAATAATTACATAGATCAAACTTATCTATAAATTACTTTGAGTTCAGACCGAGAGATCGGGCTAGAACAGAAATTCATTAGCTCTTAGGTTCCCAAGATAAAAGAGGAAATCCTATCCAAAATGCTTAGAAAAGGGTTTACTGGGTTAAGAACTGCTCGGTGTGCTCTTTGTTTGTTAAAATTAGGGAATCCCCCCTTTTTTAAGATATTGGAGCAGGAGCTTCACAAAGCTGTACTCATTTTTACGAGGCCTGGTATTTTGACCCATTTATAGCTTTTATAAGTGAAGAAAAAAACTTTTATAGGGTTAGAATTACTCGGTTGTATTCTTTGTCTGAAGTTTAAGTGATTCTCCAGTGTGAAACTAGGGTCCAGACTTCCCAGAGTTTTCTAGTCTAATTGTAATGATAGGTTGAATAAACCTAAAAGGAATACTAGTCGTAAATCTTATATATAGAATTCTTTTTAGGTATAGAACAGCAGTTAGTACAAACAAGTAGCAAGCTACAAAAGCCACAAGCTTCAAAGACAAAAGTAGCTACTTAAGGACTCATCCCGTGCACTCTAATATTATTCCGGATGATGTTACCCTTGACAGCGATTTAACTGCGGTTACACTTTGGCACTCCTATCCATCGGGAAAACCGTTTATGAATTTAGGCTTTCCAGTCAAGAGTGCCATATTTCGACCCGGGAATTTTTCCATATACATCATAAACTACCCGAAATTTTAAGATTTGACTCAGACGAGCTATGGATCAGCTAATTGTTGGTATGGAAGAATTGCGATGACTACCTGTTATTATAGCTCTAAAGGATCTAGCATGCATCTCGGATTAAGCCATATTATTGAAAAAGGCAGGATCTCCTTAGCTCATGAGCTCTTCCGGAGCTTGAATTTTCATTTTTAGTTTGGATTTATACAAGAAAAGTCTTGCTTTTAAAAACTGAAGTATATACGGTTTTTCTGATTGATACCTAGTGTAAGCGCGGTTCGAACCCTTGCGTGCCGATTCCACTCGCCAGGGCTTTAACCATAAGAAATAAGAAGGTTTAAGAAATGTTTCCACTTACCTCAATGAGTAACTTTTCGTATTCAAATATACAGAAAGGGACCCTGTTTTATAGACTAAAAGACCCTATAATTAGGTAAAAAATGCACTGTTTAATCTGAACTGGAATACTGTCATTCTCATACGAGTAGGGTGCCATTGTTCATATTAAAAGATTTACCCTTTTTGATATTCATTCGAGCAAGGAAATTTACTTTAAATCTAGAGCAGGGGATACTCCTCTTACGCGAGTGCCAGTCTAGCTAGGGCAATACTTGGTTAATCAGTAATTTGAATTATGTCCTCCTTAAAATCGGATGAAGTAACTATCTTTTTTAGTTATGGCGGTACTTTGTCTTTTCAAATCTTTAACTAGAATTTTTTGTAATCGACTCGTTATTTTACTTTTTTTTATAGAGTATATATGGCATATACATTTAAACCCTTGTAAACATTGTGGAACTGAGCCTATCTACATTGTACAGCTAAGCGAAGGTCAAAAAGTATTACAGAAAATGGAATTCTTTACCCTTGAGAGCTAATGGTCATAACTTCAAATTACGCAATACCTCATAGTAAGTAAATTGCCAGT
>JAYMTG010000017.1:0-84025 GCA_036897565.1 Pelargonium exstipulatum | reverse complement strand
GTAACCTACTAAATAAAGTTTATCAAGTAAGGGAGAAAAAACTCTTCTTGAAACTCTATTTCTGAATCGGGATTTAGATAAGATTAGATATACGGAATTCTAAGTAATAAAATCAGTCTAAGCAATTTTAGTCGGTTGTAAAAAAGAATGGATAACAAAAAATTGTTGAATCCTTTGGGACTGGTAAACCTGTTAAAAAATCTCTACTTTAGGTGCGTGATTACTATTATAAAGATTGTGGTAATTATCTGAATGACTAAGCAAATCCTTTTTTAAAATTTATTTAGTCAAACCGGGGTTGAATCGTCGTCAATTCTTATATTGACTCATGCCATCTCGATATCTCCAAAAAACTAGATAGCATAAAAGCACCCTTTTAAATAACTGAGTTCCCACATATTAGAGCTTTACTAACAAAAATCCTTAGTTCTATAAAACACGAGTTTCCTCTTATTTTAATAAATGAACTCAAAAGTTATAATACTACTTATTTGGAATAGGACTCCCATTGAACAAGTAAGTTAACTCATCTAATTCCAGTTTCTTAAGGATTACCTGAAACCCCTGTTACATATTATTCGTTTGAAATCAATCACACTACAGCTAATGGGACATATTCATACATTTAAGGGTCTGTATAGCGCTCTAGCAGTTAAAACTTTTAACTGTCACACTAATAAGTTCCTGGACATATCTGGTTTTGTATATGTAATACCGATATAACGTGTTTATTTCTCAAGGAATCATAATGGGTCTTTCCTATGCGTCATACGGGAGCCCCGTGTATAGATTACTATATTTATTAAGTTTACTTAAGTTTTTATTTATTTTAAGATTTACGGCTTAGCGGGTCCTTTTTATTACTAAAAAACTGAATTTTATTTAAAAAGAAATCCTGACAACGTGGAAGGGGCTTTCTTCTTTGTAAGGGCGAGTACAATTAAATTGTGAATTTTATAGAACATACTCATAAAGCAGCCAACAAATTCCTGGGAAATGCTTTGTAATTTCTTTTCCGTTTTAGCTTTCACTCCTTGTGTACACTCTTTGGAAGATTTTTCTTGGTTGATATAGACTACATATTGCCCTTTTCGTAGAGTTTAAACACTAGGATTTCTTATGCTTGGTGAAATTTGCCTTGGGGTTTCTCTTTTATGCTGATTGGGAAGTTTCGATTACAATAGGTTTCGAATCTGATAGCTATGCTCTTGGCTCCTTTAGTAGTTGTAAGGGTCTTCTTTGTTACTTCATATATATATTACCAATAGCTTACATAAGAAGAGTCTCAGAACTTTTTTTTTTGATACAAGGCCCTGGCTAAGAGAGAGTCTTCATGCCGGTTTTTGTTTAACACACCATTTACCAGAAGCTTAACTGCTGCCTTATTTTGGACCCATTACAGCGCCGGGTTTAACCCACTTTCTTTTGCGCAGGTATTCCCGAGGGATTCCTTTTGAAAAACAATAGCCAAGGATCTAGCCAGCCAGTTTGAACTAAGTATACAAAAACAAAAAAGCTTTTTTGCGAATTAGAAAGACAGTCGATTATTTGAAAAAGGATAATACTCTGAAAGAAAAAAGATTCCACCCTCAAACTGATATGTACCTTAAAAGTCGAGATATAGTAAATCCGAAGTAGAAACCCGCACAGCCTATAAAAAGCAGCCCTCTGTTTTCCGTATAAAAAGTTAGGTAAATTTTATTCAAATATAAGTTAAAAATCTAAGGATTCTCAAAGTATAAAGGAAGTTCTAATACCATACCCGTTTCAGTAATAGAAAATAAAGTTTACCCAGCAAACCCCTTCCCCTTAGAAAATAGGTACTGTATCGGGAAAAAGGGAATGCTAGGCCCCTGGACAAATTGATATGGATCTGCACCTTGAAAGCCTTAATAAAAGGGAAAGTAAAAGAAGTGATTAAAAGGCATTTAGCTAATAAAAAAATCCTTAAGGGAGTGCCCCTTTTTTGGAGTAGCCATTAGCTTTGTTACTAGGACCTTTCTTCAGCGAATCTTGACATATATTTACTTTTTCAGCCGTACCGGGCCGCCTGACTACTCCCCCTTTTTGTAAAGAGGGGCTCTCGTTTTATTATAGAGATTGACTCCAGGTGGAGCTTTACAACTCTGAGTTTTATATGCACTTTTTCTAATAAAGAAAAGACCCTCATAAAAGTTATCGGATATTAAAAAAGTTAGACTCGGTTGGGGTTGAAGTTATCAGTCTTTTTGACAGGGAATAGAAAGTTGCTTACTTATTGGGTCTTCTTTCTTAAGTTTCACTAGAATTGGCACTGAAATTGATAACTATAGAAAGAGCCCTTCATAAAGTTCTAAAAAGAAGGGATCCTCATTAGGTATTTTTTTTTCATATTCTGTGCCATTCGTAAACTTTATCTATACTATAAATAAAGAAGGAGTCTCTAATTAAGTCCCTCTAGCCCAGAAAAAAGGGTGAGATCTATAAAAGGAACTTAGAGCCTAAAAATCGGGTTTATACATTATACAAGAGATATACCGAAAATCTAACTTGTTTAGGTCGAGTGGCTAAGGTCTAACTTAAAAAGAAGCACGGTTTTCCCTAAAAATCTCTTAGGAATCTAGAAATGAAAGATTGTCAAACAGGGGTCCCTAAACGGGTAAGTAGGAGGAATTTAAGAGAGTTTTGTACTAAATATTGACTAATAAGTTTTTTTGGTCTTAAGAAAAGAGTTTTAAGGTATGATGAAGGTTCTTGCCAAAGGTATAGCTATAAAGACCTAAGAAAAGGAAATAAGGTTTTGAAGGCTATGAAGAAACGTGTGAGGGCGCTAGGAAAGAGTGTTCCTTTTTTCGAGGACTAGGTCTAATATAAATATATAGGGGTTCCTATAAAAGGGTTTAGTTTTAGTACAGGGTGCATATTAAAAGGGGTACTCATAAGTTAAGTAAGTAAGGACTCTTTTTCTCTATAAGGGGAGCTGGGGTTCCCGGATTAAGGGCAGGAAATGGAAAGTATAGTTGATTTGGTTAAGAGGAGTCTAGAGCAAGAAAATCTATAGGAATTCTTTTTTACAAGTAGTTTGTTAATTTATAGACTTTTATTTGCAGGTGTATCAGACGGATATGTGGAAAGCGCTTTCTAATTTGAGTCACTAAGTCGTAAGTTATAAACACATCAGGAATCTTATCGCCCAAACTTTCTTTAGAGCTAGAATATTCTGTACCAGTATCTTACGCTGTATCTTAACAGCCTTCTTAGTAATCTTCATAGATCGGGTTCTCTTCTTAATTTTAAAAGGACCTTTTTTCATACTCTATGTATCTTGAATCCCCCAGTACCTAGAACAAAGGAACGTAAAAAAACCCCAATGAATAATGAAAGACTTTCCGGTGAAGACTAATAAAGAAATACTGAGGATGAAACCAAACAATGTGAAAGTCCGAATGTCATCCGCAGTCCCGGTACTTAGTAATGCGCCGCTTTTCAGCCATAGGGTTTATATTTACTCTGTTTTAGAATCCCTTCCTTAAGCTTAACGTCCAGAATTGGAAACTTGAAACCCTGGGTTAACTTACTCTGAAAGCCTAGATTCTTTAGTAACTGACTAAAAGCTAAGGAAAAGTTTAAGTGCCCCTAAGTTTTATTAAATAATAAGGGATTCGGCTGCGGATCTAATTTTAACTAAGCAATCTAAGGAATTTTTAGAGTAGTATGAGATTTTATTATTCCCTTCCTCTGTGTCACTAAAGTCTTTCATTTGAGCCTAGGGTTTTACAAGATAAAAAGACTTAAAAAAGTTTAGTTATAGGTTTTGAGCTACTCATCGAGTATAAGTCTTAATAGGTTTTAAGAATGTAAAGATAGGGAGTTTTAAGAAAAAGGTATAGCTACAAAGAAACCAGTAAATCAAAAAAAAAGAAGTCTGTCAAAAGAATAAGAGGGTGTCGGTCATAACATAATGTGTGGTATACATATTCAAAAGACTTTGACTCTCTCTAAGAAATACTGAACTAGTATGAGTACTATCTATATATTCCTAAAAGTCAAGCCGAAGTCACTTTCTTCTTTCTTAATGAATAGGGGAAATTCGACTAATAAAGTAAGGGTATATTGCTTTAGTGTTCCCCCTTTTTATTTTCTGATTCCCGATTAAAAATTACAGGACTGAAAAACGTAAGGAGTTAGTTGCTTTCCTGTATCTGTGGTAAGTAATAAATTGATTACAAGTAAGCTAATCTTTCCTCATGCCTCAGGAATATAAAGGAAAAACTCATCAACCGGTAAAATAAAATCTTTAAGACTTTAACGGATAACGATTAACAACTAGTAAGTAAATA
Organism: Pelargonium exstipulatum; assembly: GCA_036897565.1. Taxonomy (NCBI): domain Eukaryota; kingdom Viridiplantae; phylum Streptophyta; class Magnoliopsida; order Geraniales; family Geraniaceae; genus Pelargonium; species Pelargonium exstipulatum. Next base: position 79,706 of record JAYMTG010000017.1, on the reverse strand, counting down.
GGACTAAGGTACAGGAGGAGCATGCACAAGTAGTTTTTCTGAGTAAGTGAGTAAGTAAAAGAGTTCAGATTACCTTAATTTAGTGAAGAGATTCTAAACTAAAAGCCTCAAATTATCAAAAAAAGCTGGTTAAAACCTGAACCGAGGATACAAGATACTCTAGGCATAAAGGATTATTCTATTGAATTTGTATTCCTTTTTTCTTAGCAGCTTTTTGAAAGTATTTTACTTTTCACTAATGTAAAGGTGTAGTCTCGATTTTTGTTTTGGAGGGAACGGGGTAGGAAAGATTCTTAAAGAAAGTCTTAAATGTAGTATTAAATCCTAGTTGCTTTTTTCTTGTTCTGCTCAATTGCTAAGCTAATAAATTAGGATTAATCGGGTATAAAACTCATCTTGACTAACACGGGATAGGGTAGCCAACAACTCTATAAAAAAAGAAAGGATTCCTCTGTAAATAGAGAATAACTCCAAGTTGAGACAAAGACTTTAATTAACGGCAGCATATGTAATAAGGGGGTTCTAAGTAATTAATTAGAAAAGTTTCTATCTATTAATTCTTTTTGATAAGAAGTTAATGCTAAGTTGCTTTTTTTGGAGATACTAAATAAGAGGAGCCTTTACTTGAACTACTACACCTGAAAGATACTGAGCCAGATTCTTCCTTTTCTTCTGACAACCCTACTGAATGAAACATAAATGTTGAATAACTAGGGTATCAAACAAAGTTCTTTAAATTTGAAGAGAGGGCTTAATATGAAGAAAATTTAACAAAAACCTGAAAAAGAGATTTGAATAACTTATCGCCTAGTATGGAACTAGTCCTAATCCCCCTCATATTTAGAAGTGTGTCTCAGCAAGTTGATAGGTAAGAATTCATGTGGATTGTCCTAAAACTCCTTCGACTGATTCAAAATTCTTCTTTTTTCGCTCAGTCAAGTAAATATCATAACAAGTAGGTAATCGTAGAAAAAAGGCTTAGTGGTCAGAAGCTAGTGAAAATAAGGATGATTCGATAAAGGGCGCAAAGCCATAATTCGTAATGCGATTGAAGCAAAAAAGCCGGTATTATGTATATACTTTACTCAAACTGACAAACCTTAATATTTACATCACTTAGCTAGGGACTTGCAAGCTAATATAGTCTAGGTAAATAAGAAACTTAAGAACGGGTCATTATTAAATTAACGAACCTAAAAAGTCTTCCTAGACTGCACATTAATTTGGAATCAGGAGTTCGCATTGACAGCATTTTCGCGAGGTGCATTTACCCTTTATAAAGACCCCGAAGAAAAGGAAGAATTCTTTTTATATGGCTGTGAAAGTTCATAAATTTCTTTTTTTATTTAATACCTCTCTTATCTTACTGTAATTGAGTTTGATTACTTGCTTTCATAACGACTTTCTTTAGCTTCTGTTCTTTATACTCCAAAATGAGAGTCAATTAGCACAGGAATACAAGGGTTCTACTCCCCTGACTTCTTACTGACTGAGTTTGTGACTCTTATATGACTTATCATTCTACTTTTTTCAAGGCTTTAAAGAAACAGAATTGAAGATAACTACTGAAAACCCCGTAAACAAAGTAAGACACCGATTCCTCAACAGAAAACTTTACTACTTGATTTAGAAACCCTATACTTAATTCAATATTCCAGGCTTAACCTACCTATAAAAGGAACATGAAAAACTTAGCTTTACCTTGTAACTCGTCATTACGACCTTTGACTTGTTTAGAATCGAAGTCCCTATATCCCAAAATGAAGGAAAACTCATGAGAAATGCCTTTACACTTTCATATTTTGTGACTGACTACTTAACCAACCGGGCTATAAAATTTTCTTAGTCTTCATAGCCATACCAGTATTCCCTCATTATTTGTCTCCTTCATTCTTACCTTCTAAAGGGGCTTTATTCATTTCCATTTAGTGGATTTCCTTACTTATCAATCTCTGAGTTTCCCTGTTCGTTTAAGGATAAGGACTAGAAACAAGGGAGTCAACACCAAAAAAAGGCTCTAACTTTACTACGGAAATCCATTACTTTAGCTTGAGTTATGGAATTTATTAGCGACTAATTACACAGTGGAATTGCGGAAACTACTCTCTTACTAAATAGGAATTCCTAAATTTCTTATTATTATAATAAAGACAGGTTTCCCCGATTAGCTCTTGTTGGTAAGAATTTTCCTAATCAGGAATTCCGCATTGCATGTTAATATTAAAAGGAGAAGTAGAGACAAGAAAGATCTTAATATTATATCCAAGTGTCCGCTCTACTTTGACGATAATTTACTAAGGATACCTTATAAAAAAGCTTCTTAGGAGCTCCCCTTGCCGCATTTTTAAGAGGGCTCTATTTGAAGAAAAGGCTAGCTAGAAAGCGGATTAGGGGCTTGGGGGTTGCTTTTGTGTTCCCTTGGTGTACCGGGTTTCCAATTACCGATAATAAAGGCTTTTTGGAGTATCAAGAGCTAAATAATTTGGTAAATATAAAGAAAAGGGCAAAGGTTTCCTTGGAGTCTCCTAATCATAGTAAGAGTCAGAATTGTAGTAGGTTGGTTTCCGAGAGTATTCATGTTATAAAGAAAGAGGGGTCTGTAAAAGAGTTAGCTCCTATTAGAATCTCTAGAAATTTTATGACCAAGCAAGCTTCTGCTTTAACCTTTGTCTTTTTGTGTTATGGGACTTGAACCCTCGGATTTTCTAGTATTGTATAGATTCCCAAGAATTCTTCTAAAAGGTAGTTGAGTCTATCTTTGTATATGGTAGGAGTTGAACTCATTACCCGTATTCTGTAGGGCTCTTTGAAAGGATTTAGTAACGAATAGGAAAAATTCTAATTAATAGATAAGGTTTATCTCTAAAAGGACAGGGTCTAGTAGGTATTAATAAAGAAGTTTTTAGTAGGGTAGGAATAAGAAAGCGAGTAAGACGTCGGTGGTTAGTCTTTACTTTAGAAGAATACCTGTCACACGTAGATAAATTCATTTTGACTTGGCGTATCCCTATAAGTACAAGAAAAACTCGGGGATAAAGCACAATTAGAGCCTTGCGTTAGACTTTGAACACCCTTCATCATTATATTATAACCCTGTTCAATAAAAACTTCAATTTCAGGAATATTAGATACTGCAAAGCTTTGCTTGTAATTTGTAAACCCACTTTCCTTGAATACCAAAATAGGAACTCTTCTCAAGTAGAGACTACTAATCAGCTAGACTTTCTTTAGTATTTACTTTAATAATAGAGAAACATTAGCTGGTTGTTAACGAAACGAGTTTCCCTATCGTAAAGACTTTTTAAAGCCGATTTTACTAGAGAAACGGCTCATTTGTTAAAGAGTTTACGGTTGGTTAGGACTTCCTTTCATACTCTTAATCCTGTTTTCGTAAGACCTATAATGTAACCCGTTTCTTTTCTTTCGGATAACCTAGAAACTCTTTACCTAGCTACTGTACTATTCTTTCTTAGGAAATTCTTTATAGCTAGAACCGCCTTATTATAACCAATGCTCTTTCTTATATACCTTACTTGTTGCTTACCCAAAAATACAAAAAAGGAAATAGAATAGGAAACGCCCCTTCACCGCTTCTACTATACATATACTTCCTTTTACGGATCCCAGACAAGGAATCTTCATAAAATTTCTTTAATTTAATAATCCCTTGTTCAGAAAAACCTGTAATACAATTACCTTCAAGAAAGTTCTATTCTCTTTTCTTTGCAAAACCTGTACTTGTATTACTCTAGCTTTATTAGTTACTTTTTAGTTAGATATGGAATAGAGAGTAGGTTAGAAAGAAGAATTCCTCTTGCTTTTTTTCTATTTCCTTGCGACTTACTAAAAAACGACATTGTTTATAAGAATACAGAGCTTTTCTATCCATAATTTCATTTAGAGCAAGCCCCGCGGTGAGAGGTTCCTACTTGTTTTTATTAAAGGCTGCCCGGTGGATAGCCTAGGATTAAGGTAAGTTTTCTTTTAAGTGTCAGTAAAGAAAAAAGTTCGAGTTCTATCTAGGTTTCCAAATTCTGTTTAGTATGATAAGTTAGTACCAAAATTCTTTCGAAATGTATAGACTTTTGTCCTTCTGCCGGCAAATACTGCTTTATACTCTTGTGTTTCATGAGAGTCTGCTAGATATTTTTTCTGACATGACCCTAAATTGCGTATTTATTTTACTACAATAACCAGGAGCTAATTAGTCGACAAAAGCCTTATTCATAGACCTCTAAAAAAGTCTTGGTTATAGTTGCATTTGAATATACAGTTCCTAGCAAAAAAAGATAAAAACTACTAACAGAATATCTGTTAATAGAAAAACCCTGAATAAGAGTCCTTAATTAAAAGGGTTTTGAATCTCTGAGAGCTTTGTAACTTAATGAGAAGTATGAAGTATTTATTCTTACTGAAATTCTTTCAGGTTACCAATAGTATGTAGACTTGTTTGCTTCTAATCAAGTTTTTAAGTAGTCAGTCACAAGGAAATATAAAGACCGAAGTATATAAGGGCAGTTTTCTTATTAACCGGATCTGGTTTAAAGGCATTTTTTGGAATATCAAAGAGTAAAGATTGCTTCTGTGTTCCTTTGTTTACAAGGTTTCCAATTCCATTTTTTAGTATAAGCTAAAGCACGGTGTTCTCGGTAAATACAAGATAGAGCTGAGGAATCGTTATTATGTATAGTTTTCTTACTAAGGAAAAAGTAACGTATATAATAGTAAACTTCTCAACCGAGTCCTTTAAAAAATTACCTGGATCAAAAAAAGATAGCGTAGTATATAAATAGCATTCGGAGAGTTATAGATCAAAGTTTCTTTGAGTTGTTTGTTTTACAAGGCAAGCTAAGTAATTATTGATTTCACAAATAAGTTTGGATTCCTCATTATAAAAGTAACAAAAAGAGTTAAAACTTTATGGGATATGAATCAGACAAAAACTTATTATATATTCTTAAGCTTCTGAGTCTTCACATAAAACATAGGTCCATGTTTATGTTCCTTGTCAGTATTAAGCAGAGAATGGCCCGCCTCAATAAAGTGAAGATAATTTCACATTTTAGAAATATAAATGCTACTTCCAATTGAAAACCTTACAGCTCGGCAAGAAAACTCGTCATTTTCAATCCAATTTAGGACAACAAATTGACTATATTCATTACAAAGTTTTCCTAGCACAAGGTATTTAGCAGTAAAATAGAATTCATACAGGAAAGTGATGTAGGTAGGTTTCTTTGATATCTGGTTTCTTGAAGGTTATTAATCAAAATTGCTTTGTTTCGTGCTTTACAACTTCCCTGACTAGGCTCTTTTGCCTACTGTACTAGAATAAGAGGCCCATTATAACATAACATAGAGAGTACAAAAGAGATATTCCTTCAAATTCAAAGTTCTTGTATTATAGTAGGTATATATTACAAAGAAGGGCTGGATAAACTCAGTTTTATTTACAATATTGTAAGCTACTACGAGGGCTTTGCGTTTTGTATCATGTTACATGAGTTTCCTTAAGGAGGAGCAAGTGTAAGATACACCCCAGGTCTACAAATCTAAAGTAATCTAACTTGTTTTTTGAGGGCTTACCCTTTGGAACAACCACGAAGGTAGTCTTTAGCGATCCTGTCTGAATCCTTTTCTGCTCAGTAAAGTGAAAGTATACTGTACCCTAACCGGTTAACCCCTTTTAAACGGACACGGTATCAGGAATCCATAACCTATAATAGGTCTCGACTCCGTTCTAGATAATTTATAAATATAAACTGCATTTTATAAAAATCTTCGTTATCCTCAATTTTATTTCCTATTTTAAGAGAGAATCCGGTAAATTACTATATACCTTATATTGATCCATGTGAAAACCCCTTCTACAATTGTTTATCGTGATTTTGTCTGAGCTCCATATAAGAAGTTCTTTCCAAGGTTGGGAGCTCCTAAGCCATCTTGTCAAAACTAGACTAAGAGTTATCGCTTAGTACTCAAGTCCTTATTATCTAGTAACTAGGGTTCTCTTTTAGTAATTCCAGCTACTCCTAAACCTTTCCAACTTTGAAAATATCTCGTAAAACGGGTCCCGCGCAGTCCTCTAGACCTGAAATATGCTTTGAGACAGCATAGTAAGTATACTTGTTTGTAGTTAAAAACAACTAATGGGTAAAAAATCTATATTACAAAAAATAAAGAAAAAGTAAAAACCTCCTCTCCCTCTCTTAGAATCCATATTTATTCAGACCCCGGTTACCTAATAAAAAAGACTAGAAAACAAACAGGATTGGTTACGACATAGTGGCGAAAATAAATAGGACAGCTAACAATTTCTCTTTATCTACCTAATATTTGCCATATTTATAGAAACTTGCAGCCGGGAATCTAGAAGGAATCCTTTTTTGGAAGTAGGATTTACCCTCAAACTTTATAGAAGAAAAAGAATCAAATCTTATAGGAAACTAGCACTCTGTAAACCGAGAGCCTTGTAAAAGCTACCCAAAGCTCAAAACTGAATTATTTAAGATTCTTGCCACCTGAAAAGGAGCCCCGTTTCCAGGAAATTAGACTATATACTTTCGCCTTTGTATTTCTACTACTTAGCTGTTTTTGAAGAAGAGATCCCATATTACTCTGAATGTCCGAGGATAGTACACCAAGATCCTTAATAGAATACGTGACTTTTCTTGATGTATTCCATTTGAGTCTGATATTTAGACTCTATAGCAAAAAATATAATAGATATAGAAACTGCAGAAGGTTTTATATAAAGGATACTCCTAGGATTCCTCTTGAGTTGTTTACTCAGTAGTATATAGGTTGCCTTTCACAACTCCTTCTGAAAAATCTCACTTAGATCATATAAAGCATCTAAAGGGTTCGTAATATATGACTACTTCGTGAAATCACCCGGGGTTCCTTATTTAGGGCTGGATGATTCCTACTTTCAGGGTCTTCTTAATAGTCTTCATATACGTGCTTAAGGATCAAACTTCGAGATTCACTTATCAGATCCAGCTTATAGCTAGGGTTATTTATTTCCTTGTTTTTTGTTTGTAGTTAACTCTTTGAGTTTAGGGTTATTTATAAAGATCTATCAAAAGGAAATGCAGAGGGTTCTAAAAGCTAAGGCTAAAGCTAGGAATCTGCTATCCTATTCTCTTAAGGGGTTTAAGTAGTTTTGTGAGGACAAGCTTTTCTTAGTAGGTATTGGAGATATCTTTATATATAATAATTGTTGACAAACTTTGTGAATAAATTCAGTCTCAGAGACAAAAGAGAAGGCATAACCCAAAGGATTCGAAAGGGGTTTTTTAGACAAACGGAGCTATTCCCTTGCGAGACGTTTTCAGTTAAGGTATTTTACACATACGTATGACTGTTCTCTGATATAAGAAGTCTTTATACCCGCGATAAGATTTTCAAGTTATAACGCAAGTCGTCAATTAAGCTATTGTCAAGTAAACCTCGATTAAAATAATAAATTCAACTGTCTGAACTAATGAAAAATCTTTTCTAGTTCTACTTCAGTACTAAACCTGTTATACTCTAAAGAACTTTGTGGAAATTAGATAACCTATAAAATTGTTTTAAGGAGTACAGAAAAGTAAGATTACAAAGACACCTCTTCTTTAAAAAGTAATAAGTAATAGTCAATACCCGGCACGTTGTAACACAGTATGGAATCCGGGTTCTTTGTTCTGTCGGATTTTAGGGTATGTCTATATAAAAGAAACTTACAATTTTGATAAATAACTTTACGAAAGTGAAACACATTTTTTAGATAAAGAGAATACTTCCCAACACTAAATCTTAACAAACAAGTAAATATCCGACTAATAAGTAAACCGCTTGTATATAGGCGCTCAAGCTTTACTTTAATAGCTTCTCCAACTCCTACTGGGAAGCTTCCCTAATTAATATAAATAAATTTTTGAACTTAAGGAAAGTACTTTACATACTAACTAGATACTGATACTTTGTTTAGATATCTTAGCCTGATAAAGGTTTTACAAAAGGATAGTTACACACTTATTGTTCTAGTTTACTGTAGCATCCGTTGTATATAAGAAGTTTATTAAATGAGAAAGGATCACAACTTCTCTGTATGCAATAGCTGTTAAAAGAGGCTCTTGAATTCGTTTTATTTAAAATTCTTCTAGCAGGAATCTTAGAAAATCTAACTAGGAGGACTGCTTAAGACTCTTCGAGGGAGCTCCAAACAAGAAAAGGTTAGTACTTTTTCATATAAAGATAGCCTTGTGTATACGGGTGTCCATAAGACTGGGCTCTATTAAACTATAAATGCTAATTAACGATTCTTGTATTTCTAACAGGATTGCGCATAAATAAAGTATATAGAAAAAAAGTAGGCAGTAAAATCGTTAGAATAATAAATATTATAGAGTTATGAACTAACTGTCTTATTATAAGACATTCGTTCGGAAAGATTTGGCACGGGGAGATAACTGGATTTTCGCTTGTTTCCTAGATTAGGGATTTTTACTATTTTGATACTTGCCCATAACAGAAGTTTCTAATAATTACCAAGCCCCTCTTCTTTTCTTTGATTTCAATAGAGATATAGAGTTTAAACAGAGTATCGTTTTATCAACTATCTAGTTACTAAACACCTATTTTACTTCGTAAACTCACTTAAAATATTTGTTTTTACTTCAGAATTGAAATTTTATGCTCAGCATTCCAATGTATATAATATCCACTTTTTAACAACCTAGAATTTCATCTGACTTTACTATGGATTTCCTATAGGGTTGAATCTTAGACTTTTCGTTTATAAAGCCCCTTTAGTTCATTTTCGATGTAACACTTTGTAAATGACAGAATTGAAATAATATAGAAATCTCAATTAAGAGTAAACTCTCTTTCCCTCCTTATGTAAAAAAACTTGCAGTATATAAATACAAGAATTTGTACGCGGATTGTTAGGATTTTGGTTGACATTCAAGAGAATTAAAAGCAAATGAATAGGTGCTGTTTCACTATGTATTCGCATTTTGCCCTTTACTCTTTGGTTTTTATTTATACATATTTCATCAATTAGAATCACGTAAATGGAGGACTTTTGGATATTTCCTACGCGCACAAGACTTTTTTTTTCAAGTACTCTACAAGCCTATTTGGTAAATAGTTTTAGGGTGTATGCTAACTTATGATAATGAAAAGGTTACGACCATTCCTAATTTGATGGTATGTTCGTAGGTTATAATCGAGTTCTCTTTATTATTTGAATTGAAAATTTACGATACTTTTAGATCTGTGCTTTATAGTCCGCTTTATTTGCCGACCCTTGGCTTGTCTTAGGAGGGGAATGCCCCTTTTAATTGAAAAACGCAGTAAATAGGTTCGAAACTCTTGTATAATCTATAATCGAGTAAAGACCGGCACTTTCTATGAACTTAATATGTATATGCTAGCTGTACTTTATGGGTTCTATGCTTACAGGTGTCTAGCGTGGCGGAGCTTTTATCTAAACAATAGGAGTCTAGTCGAGGTATATAATAAAAAGTGAAATTGCACATTCACAGAGTATAAAACTATGCAAAAAGTGGAACCACTGGGGATATAGCATTTAATAGGCTGGTTATAACTTACAAAACGAGATTTATTTGTTCAACAAAATTACATGGATACCTCCTCTATCTGGATTCTTTTCGTTAAAGAGTAAACCCGTGTCAACTATAAAACATTTATAGCTTTTTCCCACTACAAGGAGCATTATTCACTATAGGGGTAGGATTGAGGAAAATTGCTTCTAGCAAAGAATTGATACCGTTATATATAAGATATATAAGGAATTTTTTGGCCAGGGGCCCTTGATATGCGCTGATTCTTGAAAATTTGTTAGAGAACATAATAAGTACTAGAATAATTCTAATTTATGTTCTTTTGTATGAATTGAATTTCTTTAAACATAGCTAGAGCTAAGGTATGAAAACTTCCATTGTAAGTTAAGGCGTAAGACCCCTTTCTTTCTATATCCTAAGAAAAAAATGGATAGACTGGAAAAGATGGATTCTATCCCATGTTGCCATCTGAAACTTCAAAGGGAGTCCCCCGTGGTTTTATATTATGAATGTGATTTTAACCAATTAAAGGATTGTCTGTATAAGCATACATTCTGCGAGTCTTCTTTCTAAGGGTATTTCCGGCTCTCTACTACAAAGTTCCGTCGAGCTATTATAAGATCCTCATTACTAAAATGATTATGATAAAGGGTCCTTAGGCGTCCTTTAGTTATATTTTAGATAAGATATTCTCTGGGCAGTATCCTCTTAGGGAGTGCTTTTATAAAAGAAACCCTTCAACTTCAATATCAAGTTGCCAAGGGAATAGCAGAAACTCTAGATATATGTATATAATCCTGTAGTAAACTAAACAGAAGTGATTGGAGGGGGTACAAATGTTAGGATTAAACCGTATGTTTGATATGATTTTTCTTGTATGGAAATACAGGTAAATCGAAGTAACAGTAACCGGAACCAAGGGAGTATTTCGGATTCTTATAGATATTCAATTCAGACCCATGCTTTTGCTGAGGATAGCCTATAAATAGCTAACTAGACTCTTGTATAATTGGTTAAAATTTTATAGAAAAGTACCCCTTGTGAAGCTCCATTACCCTGTTATATAATATTTTTCTTTATTTAGAGATATTCCAATTTTAAAAGTTAGAATGTGCCACTTTTACACCCATTCGTATCACCAAATATCAAAGAGTAATTTTATAATTGTATAAGCGAAGTCTTATTTTACACAAGGTGAGCAAATGGTACTACTTTTATCGAATGCGGCAATCTTCAATCACAACCTCATTTTCTTAAGAACTACTGCTTTCCGTTCCTTTATTCTCAAGAGTAAGTGTAACACTCATTAGGGTTTATCCTTAACTCCTAGGAGAGCTTTCTCTGTTTTAAGCCCCCTCATAATTTGGTTGAGCTTTTTACTATCAAAAAAGGAAACTTCTATCTCGAACACTCTAAAAAAAACAAGTAAGTTGCACAGTCCTATTATTTCCATATACTTGGAAAGTAAAAATAGATAACTCATAAAATGAAACCCCTTTTCTGAAATCCATCGTTGAAGTGTAAGGATAAAATGTTCTCATCGGCAAAATCAGTATTAATTTCATTGTATCTTCTATCTGTACTAGATTATCCTCGGGAAGTATAATATCTAAGGAATAACTTGTGTCAAATAGAGAGTAAGCCCAGGGTTCTTATATAACTAAGCATTAATCCTGGTAAGAATCTTAAAATATCTATGTAATCATAAAAACATCCGTGATTCTAGTTTAACTGACTAGGAAATGCTCTTTTTTAATAAAATATGCATAGTCTTTCTTGACTTGAGTATGACAATTACATAGAATTCGTTACCTATACTTACAAAAATTGTTGGGTCCTTTTATGAATGCAGTAATTCTAATATTATATACTATACATGTTACTTATTTTATATTCAGCACAGGATCTTAATACTTTGACTCGTATATTATTTTGCGTTTATCTTAAATTACTACTTCTGTTTGATTTGATAGGATCTAGTCTTCTTAAATCTAGTCTTCTTAATATGGTTTTCGTTTTATTATTATAGGTACCCGGGTTAAGAAGTTTGTATCTGGAGAGCCCAATGAGTCTAAAATATCTTAAGAGGATATAACAACTAATAATCAATAATCTGGCAAATTGTTGGATTGGCACAAAGAGGCATTCCAACTCTATAGGCTTTTGATAAGCTTGCAATAAACGGAGATTCCATAACAGAAAATATATAAGGGAGCTGCTTATAGAATACGTGTCTTCTCTTTCTTACCTAGCTATATTAGACTCTTCTTAGTAAATCAATTTTACTGAAGTAGATATGTAAAGAAATTGGCTTAAAAAAAAGCAAGCGTTACCAAAAATTCTAATATGAGATATCCCTATAGTAGAGAGCTTTATATGTGTTTCAGCAGTAGAATATTATTAAGTGGAACCTAAATTTATATAACAGTAATTAAGTCCATTAGCTACTGAGTCCAAACATCTCTCTTTAATAAAAGGTATCTTGGGAAATCGTTCTTAAAAATTGAATTGGCAGATCTGAGTTACTCTATTGGAACAAATAGAACTTTTATTTATATGCTACAAAAAGAGCGAACATCTACCCTAAGGAGTGCTTTCTTGGACTGTACCCCTAGCTACTTTTAAAGTAAGAAAGAATACCTTGTAATAAGAAGTCATTAAAAAGCTGAGCTGGATTTGTAGGTAAAAAGAGACGTAGGTTTTTAAATCCTAGGATTGGCGTACACTCAGATTGTCATCAAATTAAAGAGAACTCGCCTTTTAGGTGCCTAAAAGTACAAAGTAGAAAACTATGAACTGAGAGACAGGGACCACAGTTTGCACAAAAGATAGAATCTAAATACAGTTTTTTATTGTTAAAAATAGGATTCCTTTTTGAATAGAGATAAAGAAACTTCAATGATTGCAAAGAAGAGATATACCTCATTAAATACCTATTAGTTTTAGAAAGGCTCTCTTTCTATATAATACGTAAAAAGGGTTAATAGTAGCCAGATAATACGAAAGGTACACTTAATTAAGAAAGAATTCTAAAATTGCATTTGCTCTGACTTGACAAGTATAAGTCTACTTTTATATATGAGCTACTCTTTCCTAGATCCTTATATAGATTTTAGGAATCTCCAGTACTATAGGGGCTCTCTTACTATGTATCCTTGCAATATTCATTACTTGGCTATCAGGAGACTCTTATACAAACATAAACTTTCCATAAATTACTATTTCTAAGCGAATTCTTTATAACTAATACATGCAATCAAGGCGATTCAAAGTTTAAAATAAGTACCCCTATGACCATGCCTAAACCCCCTTTCTATTAATGTTCCAATTCTATTGGTTTTTTATATCTCTCGATCTGCTCTTAAAACCTTTATTATGTAAACAAAAAGGCAAAGCTTAATAATATAAAAAATGAAATACTGATAAATGTAATCTCTTAAAAGTCTTAATAATACACATACCTTTCCGAGTCAGATAACAGGCAGGTCATGAAGAATGGAAGTTGCTGGGATACAAAAAAATACAAGAAGCGAGCATCCAGTAATACCTTATACAGCCCTCCAGGAAATCCCGTAACCAAAATAAAGTACCCTCATCACTATCCGTAAACTAATTCAGAATTTCTTATCAATCCGGTGTATTAATATCTAGGGTTTTCCTGCCCATCAAAGCTAAACAGCATCCACATAATACTAAGAAAAACTTAAATCTAATAAAAAAGCATCTTTATTAAGGAAGACTTTCGCTTCGTAAAGTAAGCTTGTGTTATTGTATCCCTTTCCTTTGACGAGAAGCCTCTCTTGACTTGGGTCTAATGAAACCGAGCAATTCTTTTTTTTTTAGCTGGTTTACTTATCTTGTACTGTTCTATCTAAGAGTTACCATATTGAAAGTATTCCTAATAATTGTCAATATTATTTTCGTAGTGTATGTCAGCTATTGTTTTCTCATAAGCTACAAGAATCCCAATAAATAAAAACCTTACTCTTATAAAACTGGTCCGGGTAATAGAACATACAAATAGTTAGTGATTAAGAATAAGGCCCTTGTTTAATCATTTAATTCCACTAATTTTACTTAGTTAGATTTTTATTAGCTAGAAACGCAATCCTAGTAATAACTGGAGCCTCTTTTAGATATAGAGGGTTACAAGGGATATACTTAAGTTAAGTGTAACCGCAAGCAAGTGGTATATATTCAATGATACACAGGGATTCTCTTAAAATATTACTAAAGCAAGTGACTTTTTTTTAGATGTGAGGGCGCCTTGTGTATTTACTTTGTTTAAACTGGGGCCTTACTCGTTATATTTCTATACCTATTAAGTAAGTGCGTCAGAGCGTCTAACCAAGGAAGTTTATACTTGGATTCAGAGGCTCACGAGCCTACTAGAGGGTGTTTTGCTATATAAAGGACTGGTTTAAAGTTAATGCAAAAGAAATACTCGGAAGCTTGACTTTAGATAAAGAATTAGATCCTCTTTTATTTATTTATTTTTTGGGGGTATAAGAGTTCCCCCAGGTCAGTAACATGCTTTTTTTGACAAGCTCTTGTGTTAAACCCCCGTATATCTTTCTATGAACAAAATCCATTTCACAACTTAAAAAATTAGGGGCTTTATAATTCTAATCTATTACGGTGGAGCACCCGAGCCATAGCTTCCCATATAGCAAAAACACAGGAAGAGTTTTCATTAAATAAAAAGTGATTCGCTACAAATTCTGCATGTATGTCATAACCCTAAAAACATTACCCCATAAGTTAAACTTTGCAGGGTTTATTAACGAGTCTGATTAAGAATTAGGATAAGGGTGCTACTTTAATAGGGACTCATAGCATCTAGATTAAAGGAATCTCTTGAATACTGCCCTATAATACGGGGCTTACTCTTTTAATTCTAGAAGGGGGGTTTGCTTAGTTGATTATAGTTTTTCTTGTTAGAAATTACTTTTTATTCTTGATAGGCGACTTTAAAAGCTTTATAAGATATATTATTTTGCAATATCTCGTAGAATCTCTTGATTAAGCAGCTAAAAGCATTCTTTAGATTCAGGCCATACCGTCAATCCAACCTAGGAGTAAGCAAATCAAATTAAATTAAAAAGAATAGAGCATATTCCAACGAGAGCGTAAAATACTAATGTAAGTAATGTAAGCTAGTTTTTTACTTGTTGCATTCATTATACTATGACTAGCAAAATAGGCCCGTTGGAAATACCAAATTGAACTTGAGTAGTAATCTTTGTTAGGAATACAAAATTTTCCGATAATACACATCTGAAAAGCTCCTATTCAATTGTATAAATCTACACTCTGTACTAAGAGATATTCCAGTAGAGCGCTGTCATTTTAGTTTAGTAAAGAATTAGCTTCTAAGCTCTAATAAGGGTGTTGTCTCCGTCTTGCTTTTGACTAGGGGATGAGAAACCTGGAATACGAGTTATAAAACTTATATCCTCTTCTTTAGTGTTCTTAATTCTTAAGATTCCTTACAAGACTCGCACGGCTCTTCGTACTGATGGGAGACCTTTACAATGACAATGAATGAAAAAGATACTCAATTGATTTGAGTTAGACTGAGTAACTTTGGAATTTTATGTATGCATTATCAGGGCTTTTCCTCTCATTCATATTATAGGGATATAGGGATATATTTAGGGTAGAAGTTATAGAATTCCTTGCAATTCTAGAGTGGAAATACCTGAAAATTGGGTGCTTTCTTGCTATATCCCTAGATAGTTAACCTCACCACACTAAAAGACCCACACCAACTGAAAAGCAGAATTACTGACTTTTTTAGGACTTCTTGTTTCTTAAGAGCAGCTATACCTTGACTTGGTGTTTATGATGAGCTAGACTTCTTTTATTATGAACTAGAGTTAGAGAAGATATGGAATAGATTCTAGTTAGTAGTCAGTATTATACTGTATGAATATAAGTAGTTGTTTTTAGGTAGTATAGAGAGTTGAAGAGAGTCCTTATAATAGTTCCAGATTGTAATATAGTTTAAGGGACATTCCTCTTGGCTTACCCTCTTTGGCCGGCTCTCCTTTAGCTAACTGTTTCAAGACTTAGGAATAACTGTCCTACAGCAGCCAAGAACAAAGCCAATCAGTCTCCTTTACTGTACTGTCCATTACACAAATTATCGGAAGAACTTCGTACCTCGCAATACAAACAAAGACAGCAACCAAAACCAGGAATTCATTTCCTTATTCAAATTCAAAGGGTTCAGAATCAGAATCTGTTATCCTAAATCTTCCCTTTACTAGAATACAAGATACATTCCATGCTTTCCCTTAAGATAAGACTTAGAACACCTTACAAGATACTGAAGAATTTAAGCTTTAGCTGCACTGTAATACACTTAGATCGGAATAGTTCTAAGAGAACTCCTCTAGTTTAGCAACACCTGAATCCATTAACAGAATACATTAACAAAGGTAATAGAACTACTGAACTAATACAAATTGTCAAGCAAGCTCTCCTATTCTACTACAGCTTTACATACTTGCAAAGAGTTACAATTCTTAGAGTTTAAGTTACTTTTTTATCAGGTTATCTGGAACTTTGAAACAGGTACTTACCTAAATAGTTACTACTAAATAAGAGGGATTTATATCTAAGGAAACGGCTAGAACAAAAAAAAGAGCTCCGGTTACTTCCTACAAAATAAAAATTCTACCCACTCAAAGAAACTCCTCTCAAAATAAAAATAAGAGTATATAGAATATGGTTTCATTAAAAAAAGAACTAATACTAAACAAGGAATACATTATCTTAAACAGCCCCACCTTCTATCTATCCCAGTTAGACTAGAAATTAAGATCTCATCTCAAAGGAAAATAGTGGATATTCAGGAACTTATAAGATAAGATTTATTAGAACTTAAGAATTCTGAGAACTTTCCTCAATTTAAGTTACTTAATACAGCTCCAAGGGATCTGACGTTAGAGGTTCATAAGAAAGAAATCAGAATCTGTTATCAAGAGTTACCGAAATTGACAGGTTAGGAAATGAAATAAAGAAAACAAAATGAACTAAATCTGTTATCCTCCAAAAGGAAACTTTTCCCTCAAGACAATAACAAAGTCAGCTTCTTGAAAAAAACTCCTTTGCCCAAGGTCAGGTGAAACCATTCCTCTTGAGTGTTATCCTTTATCCAATGAACTTTAACTCATTTACAGGACTCCCTTTTGAATTTTAATCCAGTGAAATAAAAAGAATAACCTTAAAGTTTCCATCTAGAATCTTCTTTCTAAGTTAGGAGCTTTTGACTGGATACCTTTAGAGTCAAGATTTACCTAGTCATTACAGAAATATCGGAAGAGTCATCAGGACTTTCCTTGCAAAACCAAAGAATACAATTCTCAGTGAAAGAAATCAGTTTATGTTATCCACTGATCAGAGAGAAAGTCTATTCTATCTAGAAAAAATCCTAGGCTAGGAATATTATAGGGACAGGGTACTCTTAATAAGGAAAAGTATTTACAAGCATGAATTAGTCTGCCCAGCTCTTAGGATTTCTTATACATTCCCATTATTGAAACAGCTTTATTTAAGAGTTAAGTTAAAGAGTAGTATCAATTCCCTTGAACACTAAAAGCAATTAGATATTAACTAAAGAGAGATAGGAGGAACCTTAAGGATATAATTCTTGCTGCCTGTAACGAGCTCCCTTACTTATTTTCTAGTTTTACTTGGTAAGGAGAATTCCTCATGTTCCCTGCGTTTATCGATAAAGAGGATAGAAACCTTAATCGTACATACACGACTCCATCTTACCGACAAAAACCCTTTTAGAAGGTTAGGGCCCAAGAGGATTATTTTGAGTATAACCACCATACACTGTGACAGCCAACAAAAAAAAGAACTTTCAAACTTCTTTACTGGGAAACTCTTTAGCTTTAGCCATACTTTCTTTATATTCCTAATTAAGATTTCAAGAGTTAACTTATCTATACCTACAAACTGAAGATTCAGAACCCCCTAAATTGACTCCTTTTATTACCAGTTAAGATACTAAGGTTTTACCAACCCATAAACTGCTTACGAAATAGACACCTCCCTTTGAGCCCTTACTTAGCACAATACCTATCCGGATCTTAAAACAAAAAACTTATGAGAATTCTGCCCTATGAAATTATGGTAGTAATAACTAGGCTTTGAAAAGTAATTATTCAGGATAAACTCCAATAGTAAATGATAATTAAAAAAGGGTCTAGTAATGAATATCTTCCTGATGAACTGGTTCAGAGAACGCCCTGATCAATGCTGCATAAGATTGGGTTTCATCTTTTTAAATGTGAAACCTACTAGAACTAGAAAGAGTTCACTTCTATAGTTCACTTCTATAAAGACAAGGTAACTTATACGAAGAACCAGCGGAAAAGGGGGTTACTTAGATTTATTTTCTAAAAAGCTATCTTATTGTGGAATTCTTAAATCCCTTATGCTATATATAACCTTCCTATAGGACTTTTAAGAAACAAATTGCACTTAGCTTCGTCCCCGGAAAAATTTGCGAGAGGTTTCGGGCTAGCTATTTAATTAGTAATTAAAACAAAGATCAGCTATGCGCGTGGATTAATGAAGGCTTAAAGGTCTTCAAATAACGTATATAGAATAGAGCTCCTATTTAGGTGTAATTTAAGTATTAGAACTCTCCTCTTGTAATAAAGTACAAACCCTACCCGTTTTATCTTAGTAAACCAAGTCTTAGCGTAATCATAATTCATGGGTTCAAATGCTCTTACTTAAAATTTATGGATACTCTTTTATACATGACTTCGAAAGCTGAGTCGAAAGAACACAACAAACTCTCACAAGCAAGATTCTAGTTGGAAGTATATAAGAGTTTAATTCTTTTTAATTGTAGTATGTAACTAAGTTGCTAAGGTGAAACATTTTTGAGGTTGACTTACACAGTACAAGGTATTTGTAAAAACTTCCTATTCAAGAGATTCACTTTAACTTTTCCGTTTTTAATTTGCTCCTTGTTTTTGAAACGCAACTCCTAAGATATAAAACAACCCTATTGTTTATTAGAAATATCCAGAGTTTAGGGGAGCTTTACTTGTTAACTTAATCTAAATTCTGAGAATAACAACTAGGCCGCTCCGATGATCCTACATTAGTAACCCTCTCCTTTGAGGAGGAACTTAATTATAAAAAAAGTTTATCTATAATCTATATTTTGCACCCATTTTTCGTAATGACCAAGGTTCACTTGGGAAATAAAAAGTACATTCAGAGATTTGAAGGAGCTTCCTTTACTCAGCAAGAATTCCTCGCCGGGAAGCTAGAAGTTAGTGAGATTCTTTTGCCGTTTCCAGGTTATATAAAGGAGTAATAATAAATAGGGCTGTCTAAAAAGTCCTATCGTCTTTGATAAAACCCTTAGCTTAGTAAAGGGTGTAATAAGTTAAGTGCTATAGGAATAAATAAGTTCGGAAATGAGAACAATTAGGAACTCAGAGCTCTTTTCTTAGTTTGTAAGGCTGGGAATGAGAAGGTGCTTTTTTAATGAATTCTTTTTTAGTATGTCTAACACACGTGAGGATAATTTATTGTACACAAGTGTTTGTGTAGTATTTTCTTAGGATCGAAATCTTGTTCTTAAAAGATAAGATAAAGCTTGGTTATTAATTACTGTGGTTAAACGAAACGTAGATTAATAATTTGAAAATCCAGGATACTTTTTTCACTAGACTCTCTTCAAATTAAATAAGTATTAAGAGCCTGATAGGCTTTAGTTAAGTCGTTAGAGTTGGTTAAGGCTACTATGAGATCTCTTCCATATATATATTTGTAACTTAGTGTTCAAATGCTGACACTAAACTTTTGAAAAAACTCAAATCTTATTATTATTCACATTTTTTGTATCATTTTAAAGAATGAGTTTATACTAATGGGTAACTTAAATCTATTATTATTATTTGAGAAATACACTTATTACCTTCCGATACCGAGCACGTATCGTCCTTAAGCAATAGCAACTTAAACTTATACTTTGGAGTTAGGACTTCTAGTGTGTATAACTCGAGATTATGATATAAAAAAGTATACAAATTCAGATGGCCAAGAGCTAAGTATCACAAACTATTTCCAGGCTTTCTTAGAAACAAAGAAGCACTACCTATTTGGATATTTCTATTTGTAAAATGAAAGAGAAGGCCGTTGTGGTAAAGGACCCCCCGTCAAGGCAGAAGTTGCAGGTTCAAGTCCCGCAATAACATAAGAATAAAGTTATGTCCCTTAGTTTATGAATTGATTTTTGGATATACATTTTATTTTTCGAGAGCTCATGCCCTGACACTATAATGTAAAGATTCCATTTTTCTGAAACGTAGAATAGATAGATAGATTTATGTCCCTCGTTATTATGGGAAAGCCGGCCCCTCTAAATAAAAATACAAAAAAGCAGACAACGAATGTTATCCTAAAATCTATATCGAGATACCGTGCAATACAGAGTAAATAAAAAAATCTCGAGGCATTTCACTTTATAAGAGCTCCTTTGGAAGTTTTAGGGTCTCATAAAAAGCATTTTCAAGTACCTAACTAAGCGGTGTACGAGAAGCTTAAGGACAGCGTTGTTTAGCAATTTATCTTACAAAAAAAGAAAGGTTTCCTAATTTTTTTAATTATACCCACTATAAGCAAACCCGAAGTTGTAGTTATCAAAAACTAGTACAACATTCTATTAAGACTAACAATGAGGTGGCATTTTATCATTTCATATCCAAAAAAGAGTAATACAAAAATAGAAGTTCAGGTAGAATACTTTCGTTTTCCGTATAAGAAGCCTGATTACTTGGTTATTGAGAATCCTTTATCCTTACTTGCGGCGCCGGCCTAAAAAAAAGTTTTATGTAAGTGATTTTCCTGATCATAGGGAAACTTTAGTTGTGAATAAGTAGATAGCTAAAATTCGCCTGAATTCATTATTTAACTAGGGGTTTACCAGTAAGAGTTAACAAGTTTACCTATATTTTGAATCACTTAGATATAAAGAAAACCCCCAGCCCGTACGAATGGAATCGTTTGAGAGACTTCCTAGTATATCACAAGGAATCCGGATCTAAGAGTATCCGGGGCCAAGGGTGAATCAAAGACCTTTTTTTGCTTTGTAGCGAAGTCCATTTTCTAATTAAGGCGGGATTTTCTTTACATAACATAGATGTTATATTATAGGAGACTCTACAAAACTTTTCTGTTCCTACTTCAGTATAAAGTGAAGGGTTTCCTATGTTATTTTGTAATTATCTGCCAAAGAAGTTGAAGCTTGTGGAACTGAGTTAGATATACCTATTTTTGTGATTAAAGAAAATTTGTAATAAAATATTAAAGAGCCCAGGCCCCCTTTAATTTAACCCACGGGAGGACTTAAACTTTATTTTGTCTTATTTCCTTATAACTTTTTTCATACTGACTCCTAGTTGGGTATATCTCATAATTTCAATTAAATAGTACTAAGATTCGATTTTTCATTAACAAAGGGTAAAATATTACTTCGCAAAGTTCACAAGGATGCTACTTCACAGCAGACAAACTACTTTGGCAACCATCTGTTTTATTTTAAAGAAAAGACTGTTCCATTTGGTGGGGTTATATAACTTATTGGATACCAAAATGGGGCGCTTTTAATATTCTTGAAATTCTGATTAGGTTTCTATGGAACTCGCACGTAATACTAAACTCTTTGTATTTTTCAAACTTATGCACAACTAATTCTGGGGATTATCTTTATTTATTTCTTCGGGTTCTTATGACTTATAGACTTAGTAAGGAAGGGGTTCTCTTTTTTTATTACTCACGAACAGTTGTACTTTGTAGTATAGGAATACGGGATTTCCTATGATTTCGAGTTTCTTGACAAAATACTGTCTTCAAGAAGCTCCTCTAGAGGATTACGAGAAAAAAGAGTTTTTTTCAATAAGTTCTCAAAATTTTATTAGAGGTTGTTTTATTAGTGAAGGTTAGTATTAAGTTGGTTATTGTGAAGCTAAAATTTTCCTTGCTATATTCCATATTACTGACAAGGAATCCCATGCATTAGGTCTCTTGTACAATTTTAAGAGCCTCCTTTATATTCGTAAAGCCTTGTTTAGAGGGCATTATCCTCTTATCGTTTTTCCTCAAAAAGGAGCCGGGTTTGAACTAAATATTATGGGTTTCCTTCTCTATTATACTATAGGAGACACAGAGAATGCAAAAATATTGTAACAGGTGATACAGGAGCTTTACAAATTAAAATGAGTCAAATAAGGGTACTAAGGGGTCCTCCTTTCTATCTAATACTCTTCTTCTTAAACAGCAAAGTTATAACAAAAGTTAGATACTACTTAATTTATACTGCTTTATTGTTTAGTTCCATCTGTTTAGTCTTCACCCCGCATTTCTTGCAACTCACAAATGTATTCATTATAAGCCAAACAAAAGAGAGGTTAGAATTTCCTAAAAAGGTAAAGAAAGGGCCAAAAAGCCTGGGTTAGATTTTTAGAAAGGCCGGTGTTATTCATTGTAACAGTTCTCTAAAAACGTATTTCTATTTGTTAAGGAAAATTCAATTTCATATAATAGAGACAGGGCAACACTTATAAAATAAGGATGCTCTTGATAGAATAAAAGGGTAAATGACTTACTTTGAAGATTAAGCATAACTACTACTATAATATTATACTTTTCTATTTCCTATTTCTAGGAATGCCCCTAATTTTTAGACTAAAATAAATTTTTATTAATTTAAGAAATACTCACTTTTAGTACCAGCAAAATAAAAGACCCTAACATATCAGGAGAAATGCCCATATAGCTTGAGCAAAGTTCCTTCTCGAAGCCCTTTTTAAAGTATACCAGTTAAAGTATTGTAATAAAGGAGTCTCTCTGGTAGGTCACAAGCTAGCACTCTAAACCTTACACTTGTAGACAGACGGACTCCCGAGTGCTTCTCGAAAAATCTTGCAAAAACCACTAGAAAAAATGAAAAAGAATTTACTTTAAAACAACCAAAGAATTCTTTATAAAAGACCAAAAGGGGGTGTAACTCGCCGATATCCTTCAGATTGATTTAAAGCTTCGTAAACAGCAGTTGTAGTTTAAAAAGGCACCCTTTCCGCTAGCAATTTATATAGCAATTTCAGGTATCGGACTCAGTAAGGGAGGCCGGGACATAGAAAGCTAGTAAAAGTTTTTCTTTCCAAATTGATAATCCATTGGATTTTCCTATCATTTAATGCAACAAAATACCTATTTATAATCCTTAGATTCCGGTACCTCCTTGTTTTTATCTAGTTCACAACGCTAGTTTAGATAAGAATAGTTTTACTGCCCCGTTTTGAGCTATAGCCCACGTATTTCTTATAAGAGTAAAAATTGAATCCTCATATCATATGGGTGTCTTTTTGCCCACCGAATCCCAGATTACTAAAATCTTTGTATTATCACCTATACTTTCTTTTTAATAAGAAGAGCTCAATTCCCGGATCCAATAAAGAAGAATCTCGTATACTACTGTGCTTTGAGATCTATTATAAAGTCTTTTTTCTGTCAGGACCCAAGTGTAAGATAAAACTGATTCAGATCCAGAGTAACTCCATGCAGACAAAGTCTAATTTGTATCTCTCCTCTCTATAGTCCTAGAATCCAAGTAAATGTGCTTGTTACCCTTTAGTATAGCATTTACGCATGAATACCTAGTAGTTTTGCTTTATAAAGGGGTTTTAAGTTGGGCCCTTGTGAAATATATTCGTGAGTGTTTCTCTTTTTAGGAAGCAGTAATTTAGTTAAGTGAACCTTTCTCCTAAAGTGAGTTTGCTTATTACAGATAATTTAAGGATCCCCGGTAAATTATTAAATAGGGGATCAAATAGGAACCAAGCCGATCGAGTAACCTTCCCCCAGCCTTGCTTATAGCTAAGCCCAAATAAAAAACAGGTACATAGGGTTACTGGAGCGTTTTTAGTATTCATTTGGTAATAGATCTGTTGTGGATTGCTAGATTTTGAAAGTCAAAGTTTTATAGGATATACTAAAAAAAAGGAAATTTGTAATTTTAAAAAGGGTCTTTTACAAGAAAAAGGCATGTTATGACAAATGTAAACTGAGGGCAGGTATGGGTTCGAATCCTTTTAACACCTATACGAGCTTCAATACCCAGTCAAATTAAACGAATACTTGCAAGGGATTACTTAATCCTAGATAGTGTAAAACAGAGGAGGAAAGAATCCCGAAAAAGAGCAAGAGCTTTGTTGTATCATAATCTAAGGGAACTGCACTTACTAGAATTTTGAAATAGCATTGAGTTTTTGCTAACACCTTCATTTTTGGAATTAAATAAGAAACAAAAGGGTTATGCTTAGAGATATTGACAACACACTTAGAGTTTGAAAGGTATTTCTCATAACTAATTGATTGAGCGGAAGCTGGTAGACCTAGACCACCTAAAAAGGAATCTTTATTACTCGTTTACAAGGAGCCCTTTCAAATTCTTTGCTCTAGTTATATTTCCGGAATCCTCGCTTAGTTAGAGAGGCAGTAAGATAATTTCCTTTATTAAGGCTTTAATTAGTATTCTTACTTGTTAGTAGTTATTTCCTTAAAAAAAGAAAGAGCATAAACCAAGCGTTTTCTAGTTGATTCTGAGATGAGGTCTTTTCTCTTACAGAGGTTGAATTTCCCTAGACTAGAGGAGAGATAGCTAAATTAAGAGTATAAGGCATCTCCGTATTACTAACTAGCCAATCTCAGTAGCTTTCGGAGAATCTTTTACAGAGTTATAACATATTAGTAAGCCTACCTTAGGGTGCTTGGAATCAGGATTTCCTCAATAATATATAATAAAGAGCTTTTTTCTACAACTTTTTCGGACTTATAGGAGACCTCTTAAATTGATAGCGGTTTGAGAAGGTGTTTGAAAAACTTGTTTTTAGTTAGAACAGGGTCACATTCAAATTGTGAATCACGACAGATAAGTTGCTTATATTAAAAAATACTTGACTTAAAGATTCTAAATTGAGGTGTTTACTAAGTATTGCTAAAAATGTAGGTGTGGCAACTAAGTTTTTCGTTTAGAAGGGGAATCTCCTATTAGCTAACTTTTTTAGTAGAATTCTGACTAACTCATAATACTCATAATAATAGAAAGCTTTTTCTACGGCTAATAAGTATAAAAGTTACGCTGATGGAATAAGACAAGGACTACATAATTGGTTGTTAACAGGGGGTTTTTTAGTCTATTTTCTGGGATAAGCAAAGCTACATTTAACCCTTTTTATTCTAAAGGACTTGTACGGTATCTCATAAAAAAGAGTCCAAGAAAACTGCTAATATACTTCAATTTCAATTATGCACTTACATGGGTAATGGTCTTTGTGCACTCTTGCGTGGGCCTCGGTGAAGAGTTTCTTCCTTTCTGGAGTTTCTCTTAGTTAAATGAGCAAGTTGCTACAAGCTGCTTAATCGGACTCTTTGCTCTTTGATAAACGGGACCCGGATAAGAAGAGCCCGGTTACAAGATTAAAATAATACAAAGAATAGTAAATTCAAGAACGAGTTAGAGTATAATTTTTATTTAACGAACTTTGTTTAACTGGCATAATTTCCTCTTTTAGATATTCAATTCTTTTAGGCCGCCCTCTTCTGGTTGTATAATTTTTCAATTTAGGAAAAGGAGTTCATTTGAATGCGCTATATACTTTTATATTCCATTTTAAAGTTTATAGGCCCTAATATTCAATAAATTAGATAATTAAAAGGCTATTGCTAAACTATATTTCATGTCATGTGTAGGGCGCTCTTTTCTTATATGCAGCCCTAACGAAGGGGTTCTGGATTCCCCCTTATTTAGATTTTTTTAGGTAAATAGAAATTCAAGCAAAGAGGGCTACATCAGCTGTAATAAATTTTTGAAAAGATTCCTACTAAACTTATTATAATAGGGACTTTTGTTGTATAAAATTGAGTTATAGTAGGGTTCCTTTGTTACAGTATACTTACTAAGTTAGAATTCTGAGACTGAAAGGCAATCCCTTTTAGTTATTAATAAGTATGCTCAGAGGGTTGTAATGCATAGAGAGTAAGCTAGTAGGCATGTCATGTATAACTGTTTATTTTTATTTAGAGAGCGAATATTTAGTATAATAGTCAATAATAGATTTTACAATAGCATCTACATCCTATGATTTTAGAATAAAATATCCTTCTAATTAGGTCGAGGGAAAGGCTTGTTTACTATGATGAAAGCTTCTTTTTCTTTACTAAAATCCGACTAGAATAACACATTTTAAGGGTTTAAGTCCTATACTTACTATTAAAAGCTCCGGCCCCCCCTCGGTTTCAAGCCCATTCACGTGATACATAATAGCATATCATAGCATAATATGGAATTAAAATTTCATGAGTTTCAAATAAAAAGAAGAGACATTAGCTATAGTAAAAAAAGACAAAGATCAATTCCTATACTATCTCGAAATACCTAGCCTAGAAAAGGACCTTAAAATCCTTAAACCAACACACTCAGTATGGTCAGGGAAGTTCTTTAAGAAACCTAAGTCTCTTTTTATAATAAGGTAATAATTAAACTTAGTGTATCCTGTTATACCCTTTATATCTCTTGGATCTCATAACAAAAAGCCCTCAATATAAGTCTTTTTTAAGCCAAGTTACACATCTTTAAAAAAAGAATGCCGGTATAGGAGTAGATCTCCGCGGCTAAGCTTTGTCATATTTATAAAAATTCTAGCAATTAAGATTTATACAAGAGAAATAATGTTAGAATAGTATTTCACATGCATAGATTTCTACGTCACAAGAGGCCCTGTTAAAAGGTAGAGCATAATGTTAGGAAATTTTTACTGTATAGCTCTTTACCTTGGTTATTAAAACAATAAGAATTCGAGCTTTTGTATTTGTAATTGTGCCTCATGTTGAGCTTTGTTTTATAACATATTCTGGAGAAATACTCAGAGCAAGTTACAGTATGACTCATAATAAGCTCCTGTTTTTCTTGGATTCTATCCTTTTTCTTAAGTGGATATCCCTAGTGTAGTTGAGGTTATAATAACGATAAAAATAGAAAACCCTTTCCTAGGTGCATTCGCCGCGGGAGTTCTGTACCATATAAAAGTAATTCCAGGGCAGTATCCCCTTTCATTTATTTCCTAATTTGTATTTTTTAATGGTAGCAGTCTTTGTTTTGTCTAATTATAACATTAAATTAGGATCATCTACTTGGACTGTACCTACTCAAATCTTTAGCTTATTAACTTTATAACCTTCTTCTATTTAGCTTTCATCTCTTTTTATAAGTATTCTATATTTACTAAGTGATTTTACCCCTTCTCAAAGTGCTTACAGCCAGCAATGATTAGAAGGGATTTATAAAATACTATACCTAAAGTTGGTTTAGAGCCAGCTTTACAGACCTACTATACTACTATCGATACCGGGCAATTTCTACTACTATTCGATTTGAACCTATGACCAGCATCTCAATTACTATCTTTTCCACCCAGTGTAAACTTGCTAAATAACTTACTAAAATGGGTAGATATAAAAGAGACAAGTCGATACGCGGCATCTGA
The DNA here is from genome assembly GCA_036897565.1 of Pelargonium exstipulatum. NCBI lineage: Eukaryota > Viridiplantae > Streptophyta > Magnoliopsida > Geraniales > Geraniaceae > Pelargonium > Pelargonium exstipulatum. The sequence continues at coordinate 52,549 of JAYMTG010000017.1, read as the reverse complement.
AACAAATAAAGTCTACTTTTTATTATTAATATAAACCAGATTCCTTTACTAAGTCATACTTATTTTTGATACGTTAAACGGCAAGTCATAAAAAGATTTTGATTGAGCTCGTTTTTCTATTGTATACAGTCCTCGGTATAAATCAATATTGAACTTGAACTTAGATATTTTTTTGCTATGGGTCTATTGCCTTAGGAATCTAGTGTATCCTACGTATAGACCTACTTTGGCTAAAAGGACTCGTGGTTTTGAAAGTTCTTCCCCTTTTTAGAAAATAGCTCGGTATTTTGTTGATTATCCAAAAGATTTACTGCATTGAATTCTACGCATTTCTATGGACAATCTCTGTTTTTTGAGATGCAAAGGTGCATATTCCAAGCAATCCATCAGCCCGTTTTTTCTTTATTTATGTTTTTATCTGTCCTATCCCTGAAAGATTTTGAATGCGATAAAAATATTATATATTGCATTGTCTTAAACGGCTCCTATAGAGAGACTTCTATTTTAATTATAATAAAATAACTTAAAGGAAATTAACTATATTATCTAGTAAACTTACATCTCCCCATCTCTTTTACAACCTGTACTCTAGTTTTAATACTTTTCCTGTAGGATTTACCTCTGTAACTACTACTTCTGTGTAATTAAACAGATAGGGATTGTAAAATAGGAAGGTAGTACGTACATGGAGACCCTTATTGAGATGGATAAAAGTAGGAAAAACCCTTTTAGTATGCACGTGTAGGTAAAACAAAACCAAGATAATTTATTCAGGACTTAAAAGTAGGGGTATTAAAAATATAAGAAAAAAAAACGTCTATGTTTTTATACAGGAATCAAGAGTCTAGTTGTAACTAATGCAAAAAGGCTTTATCCTCTTTGTAGCAGTAAGAATAGATAACTGTAGGAATTCCTATAACTAAGGAAGGAGTCTTCTTGAATAAGTAACTGTGTTTTTGTAGTTCGTAAGAAGTCCCTGAGAAATCATGGGAACAGATTAGATGAGCAATAGATAGAACTTCAACAATTACTAAGTTTTTTGTAATAAAGTACTATGAATTCATACTAAATTATCAGAATTAGTAGAATCAAACTCGGTTAGTACAAAACTTTATGAGACATCACATGTATTTACTACAGGAGGCCTTTGGCTAGCTAATTAGAAGAAAGGGAAGCAGATTAACCGAGTTGTAAGCAGTTTCCTATTACGAGGTAACCTTACCTTAAGAATTCTATAGGATTGCCGATGTTAAATAAAGGAGGGTATGCGTTTTCCATAAGTAAGAAGAAAGGACCGCAAGGGAGTCTACTCTATGCTAAGTTGAATACCCCACTCTCCAAAATATGTTATACTTTTCCAATCAGCCCAGAATTTTTCTAGAACACTTCTACATTATCTATTAATACATATTATAAAATAGGGTTCCCTTACGAACCTATTACTTCAACAACTTGAACTCTTATTAGTATTCTGCGTTCTCTTAGCCGCCCTTACCTTTGTATACATAACTCAGGCAAAGCCTCATACATTCTTATTTCCTGCATGTCTTGTCCTGTCTCTTTAAAGTAGAGAATTGAGTTTCTTCGTTCTAGGGAAGCTTGCATAGATTTAAGTCTTACATTCTAGATTTTACTAGAAAGCTTTTACGCACTTAATTAATGTAATAAATAAAGGTAAATTATCAAGATATTTGTATCTCCTGCAATTTTATAAAGTAAAATATAAATAAAGAAGGACCTTCTCTAGGACTTTAAATTCCGTAAACCTAAGCTAGCTTGAGTACCGGGGCTGGGATAAGGTTCATTTGTGGAAAATGTCAATAACTAAATGAAAAGCTAGTCTAAAAAAAACATATGTAAGCTGATAGCTACTCTTTTTTCAAATATTAAGACTTTGCTCGGATTTAAGACGGGCCTTCTCCTTTATGCGGCCAGGGCAGATAAGAAAACAATGTTTTGGAATTTAAGAATTTCTCTTAATAAAATAAGTTTCGGATCGGATATGTTATGTGGGTAGGGATTTAGTATAGTAATTTTAAAAACCTTTTTGTTGTATTGCTTCGAACTCCCTTCTAGTTTTATGGCTAGCTTGTAAGATCCCAATATCCCTGAAAATTATATATAGGTGGAAAGGAAATCCTTTTTTTGTAATACCGAGAAAACAGAATTTCTAGTAAGGGTATTACTCTATAAAAGATAGGGTACGAAAAATAAAGTACTTGCTAAACAAATCTTCTAAGGAATACTTACCCTCTAAAACCTTCCGGTACAAATACCTTATTCACAAGACTACTTATAGTTACCCCTTAGATATTCTAACAAATAACAACAGACAAGGCTCAGTTACTTTGCTGATTACTTTTTTTTGTCCGAGAAGGGACCGGACCCTTCGCAAGCTCCCATTCAAGGGGTTTTCTGCCTTTTACTTGCCAAAGATACTAATTTAGACAGTATAAGACACAACCGATCCATTTCACTTATAATAAGTTAGCTAGGGGTAGTATCTTTTATAACCAGAGTTTAACTTTTTGTTGGCTGTCTAGTACTTCTCTATTATTGGAAAATTGATCGGATAGCTTCAGAAAGAATACTAAGTATTGCAGTAAAGTAATTCTTTAGTTTTAGTCTGTAGGGGTTTAACTTTCATTTTCAATATATTGACAAGGAATCGAAAAATTCTTAGCTTGATCAAACAGCTTGAGATGGAAATAATCTTTCTTACTCTCATTCTGTTTATAGTTATCCATTGACTGCCTGGACTTTCAACTAAAATAACTTTTTCAGGAGCCTCTTTTGACTAAAAGAACACCCACTATGTAACTCCTATGTACAAGAGAGCTATTACTTATAAAGAAAATTGGAGTATTCATTATAAGGGTAGCATAAAGGAAAGGACTGGGTTAACTTTAAACTCTTTTTATTTACTCTATCCTAGGCCAAGAATAACAAAGAGCTCCTTACTGTAGTTTGCAAATCCACATTAACGTTAGGTTGCACATTATTCATTAAATACAAAAAAAAGGTAAAGCTGTTACCATACGTAGCGCAGCCTCCGTTAGAACAAAGAACTAAAGCATCTCGAAACAAGATACTATTATTGAAGATAAGAACTCTTTATTGAATCTAATTTGTTATAAGACTCAATCAGAACAGAAGGGGTTCCCTTTATTTAACAAGGCTTTGGGATAAAATGAAAATACTGTACTTTACCAACAGAGAATTTAGGAATCAAGAGTTTTGCTAGCATTAGCAATTCAGAAAAAAGGAGACCCTTCCTTGCATATAATGCCTTTTTCCCTGCCCCAACGGAGATAAAAATGTAAGTAATTTTAGGCTCTATAAAAAACTTCTATTTAGGATTATTTTATAATTTTAACTATCGCATAGATATATCAGTTATTCAATTATTATTTGAATTTGGCGCTTGAGCAACCTGCCTCCAATTCTTGACTTTTTTAAGAGTAGGATTAACCTTTATCTCGAAAAGAGCAGGCTAAGTCTTTTCAAATTTCTGGGATTTACTACATATATAGTTCTAGAGTTCTGTTCTGGCCCGGAAGCCCTTCTCTATCTGGGGAAGCACTTGCTTTTGTATTTAAGCTCTTCCAACTACAAGATTTTAAAGCAATACTATAACTTTGACACAAAAATTACAAGACATACTGTAATATTTGGAGTTTTATACCTAAGAAGATTACAAAACGAATAACATACCTGTAGGAACCCTCAAAATCAAAAAGAGTCTTTTTCATTTCCTTAGTTTTATTTAAATAGAGTACCGGGTATGAAGTTTCCAGAGTTTAGGGTACTTAATTTGTTTACTGAGGTTAGAGTTAAAAATATAAGAGGAATGCTATGCTGCCTTCCAAGAAACCAGACTTGCATAATTGCCTTGCCAATCTCAATCTAGAAAGCGAGTTGTTATGTTTTATGGAGTCTTTTTGAAGCGGTAATCCAAATAGGAATCGGTGATCCATGCATGGGTTCGACTCGCACCTCCCTTCTCTCAATCCATGTTGAACCACGTACATTCAGCTCTTGTTTTATGTTGCTCTGAAGAGAAAGAAATCCTGTCAAACCCGGGACATCAAAAGGAAAAGAATGTTTTATTCAAACGTCTTTTTTGTCTATTTGTTGTCATCAGAAGCAATTGAAATGGATACCTTATCGTAAACTGAAATATAGATCAAACAAGGTAATTAGGAGTCTCTTAAAAAGCAAGGAGTTACAAGGATGCCTTAATTAATTAGCGAACCCTAATAGTAGCTGCTTAGAATAAAGAAAAGAGGAATAACGCAGTAGAATCACGTATATAAAAAATCCTTTTGATTAGCTCTCATTACCAGACCTTTCAAAGAATCCTACTTTATAGAATAGAATATTTTTCAAGCAAAGTTACTGAAGGAAAACTGGTTTTTATTTCATCCTTTCCCTATTTCTTAGGGGGGTGTATAGCTCAGTTGTTAAAACACTGGCTTTTAACCCACCGCGCGGGGGTTCAAATCGGTTCATTACAGATCTTTTTCGAAGGGAGTTTACTAACTTATTTTTCTTTAATCAATTAGGGATTGCTGGACGTACCCAGTACAAATCGTCAAGAGTAATAAAATAATTTGAGTTGACTAAAATTTGTTTACACTTGATTCAATAACTCTTTCTTCGAGCTTTTTAATGATCATTTCAGAAAGAATTTTATCATATATTTGCTGATAAAGCTTTTTCGCGGATACTTGCTTATTGTATTCTCAATGCGGCGGTGTGTAAAACTAGGATCAAATCGGGGATATTAATGTATATTCCTAGATTTTGTTCAGTCATTTGAACCCTGCAGCCCCTAATAAAATTAGGTTAAAAAAGAATGCTTTACCAACGTGGCTAACTATACACCTACTTACGTTACTTCAAACGAATTCTTTTCATTAGTGGTTATCCCAAAAATGATCTGGAATTGGAAACCTCTTAAACGAAGGAAATCCCTTAAGAAGTCTTCCTCGTTTGTTTACTAGAAATAGCCCAGATTTTGTATTTATATTAGGAAAAATAAAGCCTAAGCCAGAATTACTTGGATTTGGCTCCTTAGTTCCATCTGACTCCCTTTTGATTCTTAATAATCTTCTCTATTGACAATGTCCTCTAGGGAAGGGAACTTAGTATGACAGGCTTTAAGCAAGAATCAGGATTATATAAGCTAAAGCATCTAAAGTAACAAGGATTTGGTCGGGGCAGGTAAAAGGCTTTTACAGACATACTACAACAAAAACAAAAGTAATAAGAGGTTACGGGTTCTCGTATATGTGTTCGTTGAGTGGTTTCATTCCGGGACCTCACACGAAGCTTAGTTATATTATGGAACTCCTTTAGATTTAGTAATCTGTTCTCAACGAAGTTCAAGGATTCATATAGCTAAAGAGGAGTTCTAAAGCTAAAATTGCTTCTTGTTACCCGGGGTTTCTAGTTAGCGGGGGTCCTGAACTAAAAAGCGCAAATCATGTAAAAGACCCCCTCCCTAGGTGTCCCGAGCAACACCTTTTCAAGAACAAGGAAAGGGTCTCCTAAGACACTGGGTCGGTATAGTAAAGACAAAGGGTTATCTTAAGCATTAGTAATTACAAAGTATCAGTAACCTTTTTTTTACAAGAGTTCCATTTCAATTAGGAAGCTAAAGTCATTTGTTTTACGGTTAAAAGGTCTTAAGGCAAGATTTATCTTGGATTATAAGACCTTGAGAAGTCATAAATTATGTCCTCTATCGAGAATTTGGGTACTTCCTTAGTTAGGAGTTAGGCGCGGTAGCCCTGAATACCTGGGCAATCCGTACTCCCATCCATCTAAACTGTCCTATTAAGAAGTCGGGGTGAGTCCCTTCGTTTTCTTTCTATAGATTGTTAGTACTAAGCCTTTCCCTGCCTTTTCTTTGAGATACAAACAAACCATATCCTTCCAGACAAACTCAAGAACTGAGACAAGCTTTAGATTGGAAATCGCTTATATAGTGAAAATGCAATACTTTTAGTAATGGGGAAGGTTTTTCTTCTAAGTTACGAAACCCTAGTGAATTTAATAAAGGTATATAAAACACGAGGTCTAAATAATATAAAAGAATCCTTTGAGTAGATTGTGTACAGGAGGCAGTAGGGCCAGACCAGAAACTCGGACCCTAGGCTCTAAAGCTGTTCAATAGCTTTGTTGACACGAAACGTAAGTAAGTGCAACTCTGTATTCCGGTGTTAGTTACGCTTAAGTAAGCCACTTAGAGAAAAAATATACCGAAGTTAGACTCTCTTTATAGGTCTTAATTAAATACAATCTTGAGCGCGGATAATTTATATCTATTCAGGCTGCAAAAAGCTATAATTCAATAACCCAAGGGGCTTTTAGCAAATCTAGGGTTCTAATCGAAAAAGAGGTACTCATATTTAAAAGTGAAACCGGAGTTTCCATTTAGGTATTTTTTTACAAACTAAGGGAACTCTTGTTGAGTAGAAGAAAAGTTATTACTCCACGCTTGCTTTTTCTTCGCCAAAGTCATTTATGAGTCAGTTCGAAACTCTAGTATTACTTAATATAATAACGCCCCTTATTTGGTTTATACAAATCTGAAATTATTGCCCAAAGGGGCCCCTTTTTGTATCTTACTCGTCATTATTTGTGAAACAAGTCCTAAACAAAAGAAGGTTTTTAGTGAGTACTCTGCTTTAGTTATGAGCCCCGTATTTTAGAGTACCCTTACTAAAATTACTTTCTTAGAAATTACCATTATAAAAGAGACCTAGATGAAATCCTCCAGGTCAAAAGTACGGCTGCCCCTTTATTTAAGCGATATTCATTTTATAGAAAATCCGAGGAGAGGGATTCTCCTGCGGGTTAGAACAAGGAACTAAAAGCCTTCTTCTGTTGTTAAAGAAGTCCAAAAGTAGTGTTATCCTAAAAAAAGGTATTCGTATCCTTTTTCATTCAATTGAATATAGCTATAGCAGTTTTTTGGATTCTGGTAGTTTAGTAAAGAAGTTCTAGCGATCCAATTGAAATAAGTAAAAAAGCTGTATTACACTTCAAGGTAACCCGCGAAATAAACAGTGATATATAATTGATTTCTTAGGCCCAAATTACCAATCTTAATCTCAGATGTAAGTAGCAAACCTTTTACTTTTACTGCGACCTTTTAGACCCCTATATTAGGGATCCCTACTAGTAAAAAGGAAAGTGAATCCACAATTAGGAATTTGGGGCTAGGTTCAAAACCCACAGAGCTTACATTTGCTTAGAATTCGGGATTCTATAAAAACAGCAATTGCCGGCATTAACTTTCAATAGTAGATAACCCACTCAATTTCCTATATCTTTAAAGCCCCAAATACTCTATTTCAACCTACCCTTTATTCAATAACAGGAAGTTCGAACTGCTTTGAAATTGTAATAACTGTTTCCGCCCCTGGAATGTGTAAGTAAAGCGGATAACTCTAGTGTGTACTTGGGAATAAAGAATAATTGACATCTATTTAGGAAGTCAGGCTGCTTTGTTCTATATGGAATTTCAGAAAAAGGAAAGATCCATGTCTGTACTTTTTTGTAACTTAAACCCTTTAAAAGTTGTTTGATTCAAAAGGGTTGTTCCGGTAAGTATTATATGGGAACCCTTCTAAGAGCAAGAGATTACACTTAATTAGGTAGGATTTTAAATTGACTTTTTAGAGAAGCAGGGCTTATAGCTTGAATATATATAATAGCGGTGTCAGTCTTATAGTTTACAAATTCAAATAAGGGAAAGCAGAATTAAATCAAGCACTTAACCGAAGATTCCCTACACCAATTTTTAGTTAGCTAGAATGAAACGTCTAGACTATCTGAGGAGTCACAAAATTTAGCTGTCAAGTAAGTAGAGATTTTGGTGTTATGAGTTCTTAGGTTATTGTCTTCCCCCTCTTTACTAGTTTGGGAATTCTTAATAGTCAAAGTAAATAAAGCTTCAGTGTCTGCCTAATATCAGGAAGGAGTGTTCAGTCATAAAATATTCTTCCAATATATCCAAAAAAGTAGTCCTAATTACTTTGTTCGATCCGCAAAATGTTAAGTCAAATGAATACAACGGAGACTTATGCTAGTTATTAATCCAGAGTTTCCTGGTTAACGACAAAGCTAACATACTAAAGGTTTCTCTTTTCTGGAAAAGATATGGCATATCCATAATAGAAGCTCACCAGCCTTTAGAACAATCGGTTTCTTGTCGATTCAACTTCGGGAGCACACCCACACCTGTAGGTATAAGTCAAAGAGAAACCCTATAACTTATGCAAATTAAGAGCATATTACTAAATATGAGTAAAACAAGCATTGAGTCCAGGCACACACCCCCTTTGTAGAAATACACAATTCAAAAAGACTGTAAATAAAAACAACCTTCGTGGGCTCTTGTAAATATATCTTCTGTTCCTTTTTATCTTACTAGTACTTTGTATTTTGTATAATGAATTTAGTTTAGATACCCCCTGCTAAGGGATTTTTTACTTACGTACTACTTATTAAGGGCTGCTAACTCCTATTTCTTTTAACCTAGTTCTGAATTCCTTTAGTAATATGTAACTACTCTAAAAAAGAAGGAGTTAGGTATAGTTAAGGTATATTACACAAGTAGACTAGTAAGCTACCGCTCTTTTCATTTCTTTTTATTCAGTAATTGCCAGCGTTTAACTATTGGATATTGTTCCCAAGTACATAATATGCTGTAGTGTCTAGTTATTATAAATAAAAAAGTAAATAAAGTTAGTATTTCATTTAGCCTTGGTTGGTCATAAGTAAGGTTTGCACTACCTACTGCTTTACTGCTTGAGTTTCCTTTATGATCCTTGTAATCAGGAATCACTTATATAGAATAACCTAACCCACTTTTCTCTGATCTATACAGCTAATAGAAAGAGAAAAACATAAACTTGTTGTAAAGAAAAAAGGACCCTCTTTTAATAGAATAGAGGTAATGCCTTTTAAAACTGAAGCGTACGAACCCTTAGGAAACCCTCTCTAAAGCTACACAAAAAGGAAAATCTGATTCAACTTATAAAAAGCTTGTCAAAGAGGCTGCTTTTTCTGTTTTTAGTACTCATTTTTGACTAAAACATATTCAATTTATTAATAAAAAATTGTAATACATGGAATTCTAGGGTAAGCGCAAAAAGTGGCTTTATTGATAAAACTGTCAAGGCTTCTAAAGAGTATATTTAGGGTGCTCTTATTTAGACTTTAGTTTGTCATAAACTTCACTTTTACTTTTAAGCTTTACATATAGTGTAAAACTGCTTTCTTATTTACTTAATTCGGGGGTGCCTACTAAAATTACTAGACTCTTACTTTTTTCAATAAACTTTGATTATAAAATCACTTAAGTAGAAAACTTATTGTTCTGTTCTCTCATACAAGTCTGAGTCCTATAATATAAAGGCTTTTGAATTCAAAGTAAAGCGATGTCTTAATGACTGGAAAGCAAAAACCGGGAACTGTCTAGTGCATTACTAATCCCTAGGTTATTAGGCGTCGCGTAGACTACACGTTTGTATTTCTACTTTAATATTTTTATCTATAGTTACGATACTCCTCGTAAAATTTCTGAATACAAGTTTAATAAACTTATTTTCTTTTTAGAGTTACCGTTGAAATAAAAAGAAAGACTCGAAATACCTAGAAAAGGCCCTAAAATCCTGAAATAACCACCCGGTACGGTCAGGGAAGTTCGTTTTAGTAAATCTTTTGTATAAACAGGGAAGGGGGTGCGCTTTCCTTTAATTGAAAGTAGATCCTATTCATTGGGGAACCCGGCATCCCGCCCAATCTTGACGAGTTAGGAATAAGATCCTGAAATATATCCAGCTAAATAAGTATCTTTGTAAAGTAAGAAATTACCTAGAGAGCTTCAGACCTTTACTTATATGTAAACGAATGCTTACTGCTTGCTATATACCGGATAAATCCTTATATTGAATTGAATTGGGAGAAAGGGGTTCTCGTCGTTTATTATTCATGATAAGGGTTGCTTAGTTATGGGTGGAATGAAAGGTCTTTACTACGGATATTCCTAGACTCTAGTAGAATAACAATGGGCTGACCGAAATATCTAATAAAGGATTCTGTGGTATTTTATATGGGGCAATCTAGGGGGGTAATAACAGAGTCTAATATTCTTAATTATTGCTTTGGGTATTTCTTATTTTCGATATACAAGTGCGGATACCGAGTTCTTAGGTAAACGATTTCACTTACTTAGTTGTAGGCTCAGTAACCTGTATCTAGAGAGGCTAACGCTATGCATAGAGCTAGTAAGACAGCCGGTAGAGCACCAGGTTTCTACTATGAGCAGGCAAGGGTTCGAAACCTCTGTCTTCTATTCTGAGTAAGCGATCGGATACTTGTTTTTGAATTACTTTCAATTTTCATAAAAGAATTGAACAAAAAAGCAAAAGGGATATTATAATTATCTATATGATGTTAATTATGTTAGAAATAAGTAGAACTTCTTTAGTATTTCATTTCTATCCAGTCCTTGTACAAGTATAAAAAACCTCGAGGGAAAAGTTTTTCATTATTCCCCTCTTTATTTGTGGGTGTATAGTTGAGTGGTAGAACGTGAGTTTTTAACCTAACGGTCGCGGGTTCCAATCGAGATTCTACTTAAGTTTGAAGAGTACGACTTGATAGGAAAGTTGAAAGGTACCCTATTACCGACTCCAATTGTTCAGATATATTCAAAAAGTCAAGTAGAATTCCTTAGTTAAACCTTTCAAAAGGGAGTCCTTTTCCCTCATAAGCAAAGTCGCCTGTGGGTATTAGGTATTAGCAGCTTGCCAGAATATAATTCAGTTTCTATGTTATGGGCTATATTAGATTATATATGGTATACTCAAGACAACAATCCCCTCATTACAAAGAAGCCTTTTTGATTTATGCTTTTTTGGATTCTTATATTAGATATGATTTTCCCGGAGTTGCCCTTTCCAATAAAGTAAGTAAATTAATGAACCAGAAGGTCTTTCTGCCTTTATCCTTCACTAACTAAGACTTTTAGGTTCAAAAGAGATCATTTATATAGAAGGCTTACTTAAAAGTTACACTTTGATTTCGAGCGAAAGATTATATAGGGTAAGTTAAGGTAAAGTCTGCCGATTCAAATGGAGAATCTTGCCTAAAAAATCTTACCGAGATCCCAAGCTTGGATTCTTTGAATAATCTTTACTGATACATTCTTAAGGTTGCCTCTTTTTTAGTGTTTTTAAGACCCTAGTATAAATCCTAAAACCATACAAACGGAAATCTTAAGTGTTGATAACTTCCTTTGCGGATAGGTGTAAGCACCGAAACACTCATACAAGCCCCAGAACCAGAATCGGAAAGAATTCGAGCTTATACTTACTATTATTCCTGTACCTCATTAGGAATTCTCAGATTAGTCAGTTAATTTAAGCCAATGGGTATTTTTTTTATCAGGAATCCCATAATGGCTTACTAAGGTTTTTGAGCGGAGTCCTGTCAATTACTTGTATATAGTGATTTTGGATCCTGCATTCTTGTGGTATCCCCGGACCCATAAAAAGCTTCTCTTACAAATTAGCTTATAGCCTATAATAACTAACTTTTTATTTTTGCGATGTAGTATAAAGAATTTTCTTAATTCACGAGGATTTCATTTCTAGGTTGACTAAAAAAAGTGTACTGAGTTCCAAAGTAGGTGTAGTGAGGATTTATATAAAAGAGAAAATCTTATATTTATTTTGGATATCCAATGGGTGCTATCCGACTTGAACTTTGGGGCACTCTGTCCTTAGACACTCAATACGGGAATCCTTTTTTAAAAGTGTAATTTTAAGCATCTTTACGAGTCGAACCCAGGGATTCTAGGGTCTCAATTTTTTGGGTTAATACTTATTTATTATAGGCACTCGCAAAACTGAGTTATAAAACTATCAATAGTAATTGTCGTGATTAAGAGAGTTAATGGAGATACCCTTTTTGAGTTTGGTTTGCCTCGTATTAGTACTAGTCTACCCCATTTTCTCAAATAGAGTACGTTTTTATATATAAAAGCGGGTCAGCGGAGAAAAGAAGTACTATTTCTAGGGATGGATTTTTTTCAGGCCCAAACTCCTGCTAAAGCCGGTATTATTTTGTATAAACATGGGTACAACGCTATAAAGATGAATAATAGAATTTAGATCTCCTTTTATTCGTTTATCAGAACTCTTACTTAGTGGGTTTTAGAAAGAACACAAAAAAACCTGCGAGGATTTACGGTAGAAATTCTTAGGGGAAAGCCCTTTGGTTACTCGAAAAAGGTTGGGCAATTTGGAGGCAGTAGATGCTTTTGAAAAAGTGTAAAGAAGTAAAGGCTTTCTGCTTATAAATTCGTTATCTTTCGGATTAAATAATATACTAAAAAAATAGGCTTTGTTACCTAACAGGCTTATCTTATAGTTTAAATTAACACCGAAATTGACTCTTTGTCTACACTAGAAACTGCACCCTTAGCAGGAATATCTCACATGCCTGGTACACCTATGCAATCAAATAAGCCTTGTATTACAAAATGAAAGCTTTATCGCTGTCATGTTCAGTGCCTGCGCCAAACCCAAAAGTGTCTACCCGCTATTGGACAGAAGTATAAGGAAAATTTGTTCTTGTTAGAAGTCAATTTGCACAATTCGAGCAGGGCTTTAAGTCTATTTTTACAGTTAAAAAAAATGCGTGCAAAGGATTTTTAAGTTTCAGTATTTACACGGGCTGAAGTCACCACTCCTAGTTCAAAATTTCCGAGATTCTTGTGTTTTTACCTACTAACTCTTAATTAGGGCTTTATTTGTCTCATCCTCCTGAGGTTTTTGGGGTTTGCTTCTCTCTTGCCACCCAGGACTCACAGTACGTTATGCTTATCCGAGAAATAGAAGACCCTTCTTTATCAAGGTCCTTTTGACAACTCCTTTTGTCGGATATCGTTGGATATGCCAAAAAGTAGTGGGGTTAATAGTTCTGTACTTGTTGTAGTATTGGCTCTGAAACAGGATGCTTTTAGAAAGAATTGACTTTCATTCAAGGGTTTACACTATAAAAATGAGGCTCACTCTAATTTTTTTTAGTTAGAATGAAAGTTTTTTATACTTTATCTATCTGAAAAGGTAAAGCTTTAAAGTCTGTCTTTGCATAGTATCTTTTTTTGTCTCCTGCTTACACTTTTTACAGGTATGCAGGTTCCTTTGCTATGGCTGGTGCTTAGTAGGATTTATAATAAATAGACAACTGAAATTCTTATATTTCCCTAAAAAGCTTTGGGTTACTTCTACCCTCATTCATAAGAGGTCTGATACAAGGACCCCTTAACTTCCCATTCAATCCCCTCGAAAAACGTAAGCAGAACTGCATTCCTTTACTCTGCCGAGTTTCTTACCTTGTCCACAAAAAAACAAAAGTTAGGCCGAGCAAATAACCACTATAGCCGGAAAGCAAAGCTTTTTTGTACATTTTAAAAATATCTCTGCTATGTATGTAAAACCTTATTATTTAGGTGGATTGAATACAAATTTTAGGGCCTTGGCTTTATAAAGAAGATACTAGAAAGTTTGTGTGTAAGAGTTTCTCTGATCGAGGAGGAGGAGGCATAAAATAAGATGACATAACAAGATATATGAAAGCTAGAACATACCTTATACTAGGAGAAAGCTTCAATACCGGGAATAAGAAAGTACTAACAAAAAAAGACCCTTAATATAAAAATGCCTAAACTCTTATTTGTACAGACTATCCTTTCATCAAAAGTTAAAAAAGCAATGTCTAATAACTGGAACAAAAAACAAGTTTAGAGATTTGCCTCCAGTTTTTTACTATCATGAGTCAGGAGTTCTTTTTACTTTGTAAACCTAAGATTTATTCATCCAAAGAATCCTTTTAAGGTTTCTATAGAAGGTCTTTTTTTATATAGTCAAGATAAACTAATGGCTCTTTGCCGAAGCCGTGAGACTCCCATTATCCAGCTATAGTACTCAAAACCGAAACCCTTGGCATTTTGTAGTTCAAAAGAGGGGCTTTATATATAAGCTTTTCTTTCTTGGGATTTCTCATGATCTTATCTTTCAATTTTTAGGTTTCACTTTATCTTATGATAAAACTAGCGTATCCCCCTTTATAGCACATGTTTTTGACTCTTTCAATTATAGGATTTTAGTTCAATACACCGACGGAATGTCGCCGATACTCTATATTTTTTCATGAGACAGAATAAAGGAAATTCTTTCCCTGGATCTATTCGCTTGAGCAGTAACCACTCAAAAGACTCTACAAACAAGGTTTTTGTGGAACCTACCATGGGCTTTGTGGAACACAGCTAGTGGACTTAGCGACCAGAAAAAATATCTGAGTAAATGAAAACTTTATTCAAGGAGGATTCCAGTCCTAAAACGAAGGCTTTTAATAAGAATCCTGTCCGAAAAATGCTTTAAAATAAAATAAACTCCTAGGAAAAGGGGGTGTCTCTCCTCCTAGTATTTTTATGAGTAAGATTCTTTATTGCTTATCTGAATATTATAATAATTTATATGTTTGGGGGGTATTTAATAACAATACAAGAAGCCGAAACTATGGGATTTACCTTACTCTAGAATATCTTACAAGGCAAGCATCCTTATAATTTTAGTCATAAAATTTATATCCGAGTTTTCTCCGAATTCTTATTAGGGGAATACCCTTTATAGCGAAACACCTGCCTTAAAGACGCCCTAGAGTCCTGGGAAATAAGGTAAAAAGCTTAGTATTACCCAGGTTTAGGGGTCCCTGTAAGTTTTAAGGATCTTTTAACTAATTTAAAAAAGAGTTTTGTATATCTATCCTTAGAGGAATCGAACCCCTGGACTTATTGGGAACCCTCGTAATATTTACTCTGGGGCCCTCTTGTCTAGTCCAAAATTGAATACGAAGAGCCAGTCTCTTCATTACTTAAGTGACTATCTAATTTTTCCGGTTGCAAAAATTCCGTATCTTTCCTTTGGTTCCATTCTATACGTCTCTCTTGTATGTATATTATAGGACTTTGGAACTCTTATGCTGTCTTAGTAGCTCTGTTAAGCTTTCAGCACTCTCGAAGTTGGTAAGATAATACAGCCAGAGGTTTAGAAAACCAAGAAGAAGTTATTCCTATTAGTTCTATCTACCAATTGTAAGTAAACAGGAGCACCTTTTATAACCAAGTTATATATTAAGCGCACCCTTTGACACAAGGCTTGCCTAAGTTATATAAACCAATTCGAAGGCTTTTTCTGAGTCCGAAAGCACGGGGTAATCTAGTATCAATTTACAGCCAGTATTTTAGCAGGAAAAGAGGGTTTGAATAGCGGATATATCCTTATTTTAAGGTAGGTGAATAAAAGCAAGGATATAGGAGGGGTAAACTTATGCACTTTTTTATAACAAAAAGGATTCCTTATAAGGGGCCGCCTGTACTATAGGGAACACTTTTTTAGAAATTCCTACAAAGCCCTTATATATGGATTACCACGATATGCTATATTCTGTAAACCTAGGAGACTTTGCTAAAAATCTTGTAGGCAAGCTACTTGTAAGTCAACCGAAAGGCATAAAAATCTTTTGAGTTACTCTGGAAACGATAAGAAATGATAATCACAAACCGACGACTATCTTAGAGTCCTTAGAAATTTGTATAGCAAGAAGTCCTATAATTAAAAATTGCAGTCAATTTGTACCTGATTATATTACACCTGGGTTTCGCAGCAAACAGCGCGGAAGTCGAAAGCTAGGCATGATAGAGAAAGGAATCTTAAAAATAAGCTAG
Source organism: Pelargonium exstipulatum (assembly GCA_036897565.1). NCBI lineage: Eukaryota > Viridiplantae > Streptophyta > Magnoliopsida > Geraniales > Geraniaceae > Pelargonium > Pelargonium exstipulatum. Next base: position 36,735 of record JAYMTG010000017.1, on the reverse strand, counting down.
GTTTAAAGGAAAAAACTTGTTGTATGACTTTTTCTGACGATAGTTTTGTTAAGAACATAACAGTAAGAAAAAGAATCTACCTTAGCCTGTGATTCTAGAGAAACGGACTTCTTAAGAAACATAGCGGTTTAGTCTTAGTTCCTTAAAGCTAGAGTGTCTTTTGTTGAAATTATATCCTATTTATTTAAAGGATACTCGCTTCAATATCGTAAGAGACCCTTTGTTGATATTCCGTTACAAGAACGAGGAGTCCCTTTTCCGAACCCCCCCTAGCTTCAGAGGGAGCTTGGAAGTGCTTTTCTAAACTCAAATGTTTCTAATAAGAATAAGAGCTTGTACTTTTGAAAACAAAAACGGAAAAAAAAAATGAAGAGTTAGTAGCGAAAGTCTTATTCTATATTATGGAAAATCTGAATTATCAGGCAATCCTTCAAATTTTTAATGTTATCTGAATTGGGGGATTCCCTAATAAATATGAGTAAGTCAGTAACCCCTTGTATCAGCTCTAGTATATTAAATTTATTGTACTATAGCCCCGTGTTGACGGATAAAGGGTTCTTCTTCTTTAAAGTACTTGAAATTCTTGGCTTTAGTGCTCGAATTCTGGTTTTTGTATTCTGTTTAGTTAATAGAGGTCTGAGGAAATGCGTCGGCGGGGTATGAGGTCTTTATTGGTACATAAAACTCTTATTTCTTAGGGTTTTGCTTATTATAGTGCTCAATTGAGTAAGAATAGTATGCTCAAAATTTCACTGGGTTATTGCTTTATCTTTACTATTTACCGTATTTTAATTGCCAGGTGGATGTACCCCACTCTTGTTCGCTTATGGATTATCTTTTTGAATAAATTTATGTAAACTAAGAAGCGTACCAAAAATATATATATACCTAAGTTTTTAGTTTTATAGCAAGTCTACCAACTAGTAATCAAGCGTAATTCACTTCCGCTTTATTTCGGGATACCTATAGATAGAATTCTCCTAAGCCATGTCTCACCTATTATATCTATTACTTTGTTAGGTATTAAAGACAGGAGTATACACCGGTAACCGGTAAAGGGTAAAATAAGACAAATTATTAGCATAGCGTATAGCTAGGTCCACCAAAAGATAAAACGATAACACCTGCTTTTTAGTCTCACGAAAACATTAATATAAGCTTTAGTTACCAATCCTGAATTCAAGCATCCCTACGTACGTAAGAACAGCTTTGAATAGAAACGGCCTTTCCCTAATTAAATCAAACCCTTGTTCCCATTCCTATACTCTTTGAAGTGAAGAACACCGATCCATATCCTTGTTTACCCTTCTTATCTTGAGAATATAGAAATAAGTGAAGAAGGCGATCCTCTTTATAGCTAATCGAAATTTGTATTTGTGGTTTTGTACAGAGAGGATCCAAAAAAGAAAAAATATATTAAGGGGTCGCTATTAAGTTAGGTAAGTACAGGATATAGAGCTCTTGCCTTTTTACTTTCATTTTTTATGGTCGTGTATGGTTATAATAGGGAATGGAATACCTTAGAAAATGTTTCTAATAATTTAAAAAGTTTCCTACTAAGAATCCATATACATTAAGGCAAACGGTCATTGAAAAAAAACTGCTTGCCAAAGAATAATATTAGTTGTTGGTTAAAAAACCAAAAGATATCAAAGTAAGTGCATAGAAAAATCCTGTACAATTTAGTAAAAATTTTATGGCTACTTTATATATAAAGTCTTCTTTCACAGAGTCCAGAGTGTTCAAACAAAAAAAGAGCCACCACTTACCTGTCTCTCAATGCAATTGTCTTTTTTTCTATAAAAGGAATTTCCTACTAGTCTTAGTGTTAATCCAAGAAGTTATATAAAATTTCTTAGGATACTCTAGAAGGGTTCCGTTTTCAAGGTGGGGTGTTGTGCGGGTCAATTTTCCTACTTTTACTTTGTATGGGTAGTCCAAGTTTAGGTAAAAAGAAAGAAGATCTAGTCTAAATATCAAAGCCTAAAGATTTTAATTGTCACTCATTGATTCAAAACCCGCTAACCTAGTTTATAAATAAGAGAAAGCTTAGCACTTAATCCCACACTGAGTAATCAAAGGAAATGCTCGATTCTTACAAAAGTCTTCTAAGCTACTTTTTACCGAAGTTTATCAATTACTAACATTAGTGGCGGTGTGCTATCCTCGCAAACCTTTTCTAAGATACAAGTTCGGCAGGAAATTGGAAAACTTGCTTGGATCCCTGAAAAAGGCTTTTTAATGCAAAGAGAAAGTGTTGGAATGATCACCTTTACTTAGCCTTAATATACATTACTACAAAAAAATATTACGTACATTCAATTTCTTTATAGAGCTCTTAAATAGGTCCTAAAGAATTAGGAAAGGCAGTATAATTATTTTGTTAAAGCACTCTATTTTTCCTTAGAATATCAAGAAGGAAAACCCTTGCTTGAGCACTAAACCTTCACATACTCATACTAGCTCCAACAAATAGAAGTCAATTTCTAGTTTATAGATTATAAAGCACTCATGTAGATAAAACATATTTGTTATGTTAAAAATCCCTTTCAGTTATTCAGTCGTTTAGTAAAATAACCCTAGAAGGGAAGCTATATAAGCGAATCAACAAAAAACTTTTAGTTAGATAGAAGCAAGTAACCCAATTTATGACTCATTGGACTCCCACTCCTGTTTAAGGGCACGCTTCAGTATACTTTTCTTATTTCCCCCCTTTTTTTCCTATTTATAAATATTAGGTAGTCAATTTCTTTTACAAAGAAATCTCCTTTTCCAAGTCATTATCTAGGTTATATAGGTCTACAGGTTTGGAGTGGTTTTACACTAAAGGTTAGTAGCACAGGAGCACGGGTAAGGCAATTACAAAAAAATCCTGATACTGATATACGAGATTTCTTTTCATATATAGTGGTTTTCGAGAGTTCGGATATAATATACTTTCAATTCTATACAAAACAAAGGTTAGGTGTATTCTACAAGATTCAAAGGAAGACCTTTTCAAAATATGAAGTATACAGGGCAGCTTAGTAGAGCCTAGTATCAACCTGACTTTATTAACAAAAGCGTGTCTTTCTATTTCTTCATCTTAGAATAAAAAGACTTTCTATTCTAGTTTATTTTGGGGAAGAGAGAGCTTCGATTGTGGGCCTATATCTAGGAATCTCATGGCAAGTATCTAGATTTTTTTAATAAAGTTAACTTTCATTTCAAATTCTTGTAACTAAACAGGCCCATAAATAAAAATAGAAAGCTACGGGATTCCCTACTCTGGGATAAACTGAAATTTTGTAGTACTGAGGATTCCTAAGTAGTTGTATTTTAGTTTAGCAGAGGGGCCTCCCAACCTAACCTAAAGAAAGGGTCAACTAGGTCCAAAATGGGAAGTGCATTATAACATTATTAAGTTAAAGTCAATTTTAAATGGACTTCAATTATTTGTTTAAATGAGCTTTGCTTAGTGAAGAAGTTAAATATTCTAGGAAATACTGTAGGGGAATAGCCTCCAAGTTTAACATATAAGTTTTTATTCTTGCTTTCTCTTCAAATTTCCCTTTTCTTTTCTACTATTTATATGGATATTGCAGAAGGCGATATTATTAGAGTTTTTTACCTGAGTATTCCATCAAACCCTTAACTGGATATAGGTATACAAGACTTTATACTTAAGTAATGTAAGACTTAAACTTTGTTAAGAGGACTTTTGACTTCTACAGTAAGTTTAGAAAATTAATACATTAGAACAAGAAGTTCGACACTCTAGAAAGCCTTACAAAGCCCCCGTATTTTTTAAGTTCAAGTTTACCCTTCTCAATCAGTTTGACCTAGAATATACTAATATTACAAAATAATCACTTGGTACCTGACCCTTTAAAACTACTAGAGTATCTTATATCAAGCAAGGCGTGCATCTAAGGCACCTAAATAGAGAATTAAAAAAAAAACCTAAATGACCCAAGTCAGAAATTTAAAGCTAAGCATAGAGCAAAGGACTCCTAAAAGCCACTAATTTTGAGATATCAGGAACCTCTGGATTAACAGACTAGCCGAATTGCTATGTACTTATAACTCTCGAGGAAAAGCTTGAGTCATCTCTTTTTAAGGTAAGGGCGTCGTGCGTCTACTACTCCTCTCTTAATAAAGGTTTTAGAATCTTACTAAAAAGCATCCTCAACCTTTAGCTGCTCGTTGCAAAGCTACTTACTTTGTTTTTAGGGTAGTCTTCCTTCTCGAAGCTTTACTAGAGAGATACATAAGGCCTGTATTAACTAATGCAAACATTCTTGATTTAGAAAATGAAGCTGTTCGTTCTAAGCTAAAGCATACCTTAGTATAATAAAATAAGCAGGAATTTGAATTTTAGGGGTGAGTACTTTTTAGGTAAAGCGGTTTTGTATTTAAGTTAAAGTAAAGGGGTTGCTTGTACCTTTGTTTCAAGGTTTCTATGGGTTTCAAATAATACATTTGGGAGTCTAGAGAGCTATAATCTGTTTTCGGTAAATACATGTGTAGAACTTAAGATGTCCTATTGTAGTTGCCTAGTTCTTCTATTTCTAGCTAGCAAAAAGCCCTGAGAAATAACAGGTATACCTTGTTTTGATATTATAAAAATTTAAGTAAGAGTCCTTTTGAGGGTCTCGAGGCAATCTAATATATAGAATAGAGTGAAGGAAACTCGCAGACTAGAATTCATTTCCTTTTTTTATTCCGTTTTTCGTGAAAGTAGTTACTGAAACGGGTTTTCATTCCTATAAAGGATCCTGGTTTTTGTTATCCCTCTAGCTTTTAATAAAGGAGTTTGCTTTTAGTGAAAATAAAAAAAGAGAAAAAGTCAATTATGATCAATTTGAATTAAGTTTGGCTGGGTAGAACAACGCTGCCTAAAGCTGCGGGTTGCTGGTTCAAGTCATATGATCCTTAGCTCAGGCTTTCAATTGTAGTTAAGTTGTTTAGGTTTTTTAAGGAATACAAAGCTTTTTACAAAAAAGGGTACCTTATTTAATATACTTCCCTGTTTACAGATAAAAAGAAACTTTAAATGCTGATTTAGTAAACAAGTGCCATACACCATTCTTTCTATAAAGGATCTCTTAAACTTGGATATATACTGGACCCGCTCTCACATTACTTTTTCGTCATTTTAACACTCTCGAATAGAAACCGCTCATAACAAGGAAAAGTTCTTAGTTTAAGAATTCGACTAGTCTTCTACTTATAAAAGCAAAATAACTTTGTTGATAAAGAACCCCCTTCGCCATAATTAGGATATCGACAAAAGGAAATGTTTAATTAAAATAAGAAAAAAGAAGGAGAAACTTAACAGGAATAGAAATGAAATGTTTACTCGAGAAATGAACTCTTAACCTTGTTGTACACCGCGGGCTTCTTGTATACAGGTTTGCTTTTTATATAAAAGGTCTTGCGAGAGGCCTTGTCCTACTAATATTGATTGGTCATAATAAAATAGGGGTACTCGAGGTATTCCTGCCGTCAATTCTCTAAATCCAGACATATACCCAGTGAAATACTCTGCAGTTTTAATAAAAACCTTTCTAATTAGGAACCGAAGAGACTCCTCCGCCCGATTTAGCAGATCGAAATCACCTCTTTCCAAACGGATATCCCGTGAGAATTGCTTGCCTGGATTTTTTTACTTTGTATTTGTGTGTAGAGAATTCATCCGTAATTTGAGATTAGTTAATAAGACCGGCTGGTAATACAAGGGTGTTGATAAGACATAGTTTTCCACTATTTGAGCTCTCCTTTTATAGGCGCTTTACAGGATACAAGCCATTTTCAAGGTTAGGGTATACTAAAATCCTGGGGGAGATGAAGTTTATTACCCTTCTAGTCTAGACCTGTACAGTATATCCTTTATTCCTGAAGTTTTAGTTAAAGTAGTGAGGGAGAGTAAGTCAAAGTATTGTAAATAAGATCCGGAGTCAAGCTTTTAAAAAAGGTTTAGCGAGGAATAGTACTTCTAAGACAGCTATGAAGAAGAGTATGCTTTTAGTTTAATTAAAGAATTAAGTCAGTAAGAGTCAATCCTGATACAGAGTATGAATCAGAAAAGTAAGTCAAGAAGATGGTTATCATGTAAGTAGAGATATTCCTTTAATTAGAGGAATAGCTGTCTTAGTAAGAGAAAAGAAAGTCTTAACAAAACCGGTAATTACCTATTGACTAAGGAAATCGCATAAACCAAGTAGCTTTGTTTCCAGGTCCGTAGTAGTTTCAGAGTGTAAGGCAAAGCAACACAACCAGTAATTCAATCCTTTAGAAAGCTTGGGTAAGTCCTTTTAGAGCAAGACTGTTTTAACTGTAAAATAGGAGGTAATTCTTTTTTAATAGGCTAACCAACTAGGAATGAGCTCCTTACGAAAGTCAAGTACAAAATAAGTTGAGCACTCCAAGTAGGGAAATAGTAATGGAAGCTTCCCTATTCTTGTTCTAGTGTAAAAAAAAACTAAAGCTAGGCTAGATAAAAAAAGCTTCCTTCTTCTCGGCTAACGAAAGGGAGGGTTTCTAATATAAAGTTATCAAGTAATGATAGGAATTTTATAAGTAAGGAAGTTTCGGAATTCCAACTTTAATTAAATAGTTTGCCCCACTTTTGTATTAAATGCAGGGACTTCCTAGGGATTTGAATATCTCTTACTTTTAATAGGCCCCATATATATGCTTAGCAGAACTAATAGTTGTAACTCAGATAAAAGCTATATTTGAGTCATCCTTTTAAGGGTATACTTTTAGCTTCTTTTTTGATACAGGAATGCGCGAACTCTCTTCGATCAGATTAGTATGATAGATATTACTTTTATTGGGCTCTTACAGGGACCCTTGCAAAGTGTGTATTGTATAATTAAGTTTCTGTTGAGTCACATTCAGATAGGAAAGAAAACTAAAAAAGGTAAATTGTGTTGGAACCGGGAATTTCTTTATAATACTATTTAGAAAAATTAAGTTATAGTCACCTTCACAAAGGTTCTATAGTCGGATACCCGTGTCTATTGAGCTCCAAATCTATAGCTAGAGGTATAGTATAAATTATTTAGCTTTTAGTATAGTAACTCACAACGATAGGTCAGAATTTCTAATTAATCGCTGAAGTCTCGTTTAGACTTAGAGGGTTTCCCTTTTGGTACAGTATCCTAGAAGAGTAAATATTTAAGTACGACAACTTCTTTGACTAATCTGGGAATATCTTATAAATATAAATCTTTATGGTTTGATAATGAGTTATGTCATAGCAAAAAAAAAGATAAATAAGAAATGACGAACTCGAATAATAAGAATTCGCCCTTGATTTTTAATTAATTAGTATTTTGTAACAGGATAATTTATTAGACAATTTTCCTTAGTTTTATGTCCATATGAATACAGCAGGAGAAGTTTATTCATTTGTAAACCAAAGAAGATGTGTTTATAATCTAGACTTTACATATTAGCATGTATGATTCCTATACGAATAGTCAAAAATTTCAACATCCAGCGATCTTGGTGTTCTACGATTAGTACTCGAAAAAAGCTGTACTAAAAGAATTTTTAACAGGCCACCCATGCTTAAAAAAGCGAAACTTAAGGGTTTAAAATGGATTCTGCTTTGAAGTAAGAGGAGTCATCCGAATACCCTTTTCTAAATTATACGAATAAATCCCGTTTTCGAAGCCTATTAATTAATTTTGAAACTCATTTTCCATACTGTGTGTAATAGTAGTACCTTAACCTTAATTGAGCCCTCGGCTTGAGTCTTTGAGGAGGACTAACCACAGCTACTTCCCAGTTTTTCGGGTGTCATACAAGTTTCGTAAAGAGGTCTTTTCAAGTTCAAAAGTCTCCTTTTTTTATAAAGAACCTTAAATGTAAATCTCTACCTGTAGATAGATTGCCGAGCAGTCTTATCTTTTGCATCTCTTCTTGGTATTATTGCTTTAACTTTGAAATAAGTAGAGTAAAGAGAAGGAAAACCATAGCACGATTTTGTGTACTTAAGTTGCTTTATGTTTTGAGAGTTTTACCCAATTATTAAATATCAAACGGAAAGCCTAGTAAACCCAGTTTGGAAAAAGAGGAAAAGCTTGTTGATCGTTATGAAGTATCTGAACGTGAAAGGGGTTTAATATTTTAAGATTAGAAGACACTAGGGATTTCTTTTCTCTTTTACTTGTAAGGCAGTCTCTCCGGTTGGTATAAAAAATAAGTTTCTCCTCTTCTTAAAAAATAGACGTTAATTGAATGGTTGTAACTTCTACTTTATTTTCTTCCTGGAGCCTCCCCTTTTGTTATCTATTATTACAAAGGATTTCAAAACCTACTACAATGAGTAATATACTGACAACTTTTTAGAACTTCAGCACACTAAATCGAGTATAAATCTCCTATCTCGGGGATTCCTTATATAAACTAAGTTAAGTTGCTAACGATTCAAAAAAGACTCGCTATTTTGGAAGATACAAACTCAATGTCTTATAGTATTTGGTAAAACTTTATTTTTGAAAAGAAAAGTTTTCTATTCTGTTACAGGATACTTTTGAATAAATATTGGAAATTCTTACAACACTAGGCAGAGATGCTAATTTCGAGTCAATGAAAAAGGATTCTTTTATCGAGTTTTGATGGGCCCTTTGTTCCTCTTTTGCTTTGTATAGGTATAGTCAAATAAACTTATACTTATTTGTAATAGAAGCTAAAAAAAGCTATCTTTATACTAAAAAAATTTGACCAGATTCAAAAATATCCTACACTACTTAATAGTAAGAAAAGCAGGGTCTATTTAAAATTATATAATCCAAAAGGAGTTCTTTACTACTGCTATACCCGCTTGTGTGAGCGCTCCCATAACTGCCATGGCTCGTGCTACGTATAACAGGGGAATCTCAAAAGAAGTAAATCTTAATTGTCATAAAAAGTCAAAGGGGATACCGTGTTTTCATTGTTTACACCTGTGTAATTGATACAATAGGCTTTTCTTTCTCAACTAAGCAAGTCCTATTACACAAAAATGATAAGAACTCTTATGAAATTGTACTTAGAATACTAAAAAGGATAAAAATAGCTTGGAGAATCTACAGTCATAGTTCCGAAAAATGTGGCAAATTCTAGTTCTAGAGAGAAAATCGGCTAAATTCTATTTGAAAAAGTATAGTATTTGCTAGTATGCTGTAGATTGGTAGTGCGTACGGGTCCACCATTTCCTTCACTACAGCCCACGAAACCCTATATAATATAGTCAGGGTCGGGTAACTAACGAAGAATGGGGTAGTATCGGGGGTTTCGCCGCTATTTGTTAACAAAAGATTTTATCTTAAACAGAGAATGGAGGGGTTGAGCATTTAAGAGTGTGCAAAGTAACTTAACTTCAGTTGTACCTGAGACTTCCTTTGAAGAATCACAAAGTAAAATGAACTTATCCGAGCAAACCAAAAACAAAATGTGGATCAATTCATATCATATAGATGTCAGTGGTTCAAATCGTGTAATATCCGTGCAAAAGTACATAAAGACTAAAAGAGCGCTGGTATGCAGCAAGGAGTTCTCGAGAAATAGCTTCTAAAAAAAGGAATTCGTTACACTTGAAATTTGAAGGTATTTCAAGGGACTCAAGATTCCTACTTTTCCAAAAACTAGTAGTTTTTGCGGGTTTTAGTAAATCTTTGTAAAAATTCCCTTTCCATTTTTATACTTATTTATAATACAGCCTTGGTTTGCTATTTACAATTTAGAAAGTGAGCAGTTATGATCTTTAGAATATATACAAATGATAAAGCACGAGTTCCTAGAGCTGGCATCAAAAGGGTTCAAGTCAGGTAAAAGCTTACGAAAAGGAAAAGGGATTTATAGGAATTGCCGCGCTTAGCAGTTTGGGTACGCAATTCTGATGCTAAAACCCTGACTATTTTATATCCTACTAGCCGCCGAGCCTTACTGGAACGTGACTTTCCTGGATAGGTGGTAGAGTGCGCTTAAGGATAACGGAACTTTCAGTAGAAACTTTCTTAAACAAAAGCTAGTAAAAGATCCTACTTCGAAAAACGTTTATAAGATTTTTGTTTAGCTTTACTCAGGGGTTGCCCATTACAAGAAGGGTTTGATCGGATCGGATTTTAGTCACACCAAGACCTTTTAGTTATATATTCAAATTGAAAGTGATTCCCTACCTTCTTAAAGCTTTTTACTCAATAAGGGTATTCTCTTAAACGAGCTTTATTTGTTCAGGGAGAGATACATTAATTAAGTATTTTCGAAGGAATAGCTAGGTTTATTTACGGATTTCTGTAGCTTTTCTTGACATTGGTAATTCCTTTTTATATAGGTACTTAACCGCAGCTCTATTATTAATATGAAGTAAGTTCAGTCAGCTATCCTTAATAGTTAAATAGTTAAGGGTTCCGTCTTACTTGCCCTATACCCGCAGTTTTTGTAAAAAGAGTCTTTATTTTCATTTTTAAAAAGCGTTACTGGGTTATTGCTTCTTTCTGATAGGGAATTCGTAGAATACCGTATGTCTCAATTAACCTTTTTTTAAGGTGTGTGTCGTAGGAAAAGCAATTAATTGCAAGGGTTCTACTTAGGCCAGACGAGATGCTATACTTCTTCAATTAGAAAGAAAAAGAGAGCTTCTTAATCTCAAAAAGCGAAGAGACTACCAAAACCAAAGAAGACTAGTTAAGCAAATACAGGCTAAGATCCTTGATATCATCGGACTCTTTCCGAATAGAAGTTTGAGAGTTCATTTCTAATTATTATAGCAATTTAAAATTGATTCTAATCACTAAAGCTATATCAGCTGTTTTTTATTATCTAAAACAGGATCTTTAGATTTCTTCTTTATTTAAAGTAACAAAATGAGACAATAAAACAAGGGAATCCTTTAGCTTGCTACAGGGTTTTCGAAATCCTGGAAATTCTAAAGTTATAACAGGCTCTTGATATTCTTATAAACTTATTCCACACGAGCCTTGTGTTCGGTTCTAACAATCCTGACTTAGGGAAAGACCCGGATCCGGCTAATTCTTCGCACATTTTTTTGTTAATAAAGGTAGTAGAGAAATAGTGACTAGTTAACGTGAAATATGATAAGGATATATCAGATAAATTCCAGACTACCTAAACTTATCAATACATAAATGGGTAACTAGAAAAAGAGAATCTTAGAACTTGCTTTTAAAAGTGAACACTACATAAAGGAGTGCTTGCTTCTATTTTTATACTTTATACTTTTCAATACAGGGCAAGATCTAAAAAAGCCATCTCTGGCTGAAAAGAAGCTCTACTTGTTTTTAACCGTAAGTATAGACTCTACATTTAAGATCTGTTGTAGCAAGGGATAACCTTCTTTATTATCTATTTTTCCCTGTTTGGCCGAACAAACAAAATTGAATAATACCTAAATCTGGGATTAAACTTCCTTAACTTTCAATGCTGAGTGTTATTCCTAAAGTGTTTTACTAAGCACCCCGGCCCCCTATGAAGGAGTTCCAGAAGAACTCAAGGGTAAAAGCCGATACCTTGTTTTGTATAAATGTCTTAGACTCGGATCTGTCTTATATCTGATATAACAAACATTTGCTAGGCATTAAATATAGTGAGTCCTTTGAGATATTTATTTCCTTAGTGGTAAACACATACCTAACTTCTATTAAACTGGGCTGTTACTGGCTAAAATCAGCATATGCCTTGACTCGTTCTCTCCTTTCTGAGTCTTCAGATTTAGATTGAGTTTCATAATCTGTAGTGTGCTCCTTACCTTAGCTGTCAATAAAAAGAATTAGGCTGCGAATCCCCCACTGCGAAGTCTAGTTGAGTTTTGGAGTCTTTCGCTCGGGTCCGGTGGAACTTGAACTCGAGCTCTTTTATTTGTTATTAATGGATCTATAGGGCTTTAGGTTTTTTGGTCAGCTAAGGACTTTTGCGTTGATATAAAGCGCTATATCAGAAACCAGGGATCTATATTTCAATTGAAAGCTCCACTCTAAAACGAAAGTCTAAGATACTATAAGTTTAATGAGATGCTAGCTATTCCTGTATTTTATGTTAGGAATTTTGTGTTATATGCACGTGTTTACAGCGCTCTATATAAAATCATTTTTATTCTGCAGTGTCTGGTCCCTTATGCGTAACTACGAGGAATGCTTGGTTAAGATAAGTTACAGAGTTGATCTAGGCAAAGAATGTATATCACTTTTCAGTTTTTGGGAATACTGCGTAACACCTTACTCTAATGCAGCTAGGGCTTATTAAATAGATTTTTTGTGTATTTGCATCTTATATATATTTCTGTTCTTCTAAAAGCTGAGAGTATACACCTTTTCCATAGGAATTAGGGGTCCCTCACCCTATCATTCTATATCCCGATATGGTAATGAATCCTTGGCTGGACTCTAATTACCTTTGTTAGATCTTCCATTGGCTTAATAAAACGAGTGTGTTAATAATATGTATTCAATTTGTCGTAAACTATAAACATTCCTATTTTTCAGTCTTTGGGATAGAATTTCAGAAAAGGGTTCCTTAAAAAAGAAAAAAGAGATGCTATGCTATATTCATTCAAAAGTAAAAGGATCCATCCCTATTTAATAATTGACAATGATAAAAAGTTTGATCAGGTATACAACCATTTCTTCTTGAAACTTCTTTATAACTAGGAATTCCTTACGTATTATAACTCTGTATTCACTTTTTGTGTTCTCGTTCAATATAAAAAAATATAGTGGAAATAAACATTTATTTGTTAACTTAGTGGTATAGCTGGTAAAGCAAGGGTTCATGGAATCGGCATGCGATGGTTCCACGCGGTTTGACTCCTCTTTTGTTTTAAGAAAGTCAGGTAAGGAATTTGTTTGCTTGTACTCTTGAAAGTAGAAATGAAGAAACGAAGTAGGCTGTTGGGAGGTAGTGAGGGGCGAAATATAGGAATATCCAATTCAGATTAAGAGCTTTCCTTCATTTACGGTTTCTAATATGCTAATAATAAGGAACAAAAGTGCGATGTATACTGAAACATTTTGACATAATTTCGAAAGTTATTGATATCAAAATATATACGAACCCCGTATCCAACTACTATATTAAGAGTAATGGGAACCCCTTCTTCTACCCAAGAATCTCTTTTAGCAAATCCTGGAAAAACAAATAAATAGAAAATATAAATACAAAATAAAGTTTACTAGTATGGCATCTTGTGCAGCCTACCTCAGGTCTTTCAAATAAAACCTTAGTTTTTTTGAAGTTAGCTTTTCCTAAAACCCCGGGGAAATTGATTATTTCTATTTGAATACGGTATCTCCGCTGGGATTCATACTTGCGAGCTAGTTCTATACATACATTAAAAATAAGGTCCTATAATTCAATTCAAATCTACAAGGCAACCTTGGTATCCCTTTATGGGTTCAAATGCTTTTTTCATTAAAAGGTGTTACGGACTACTCGTTGCTTACCTCCACACACTGTTTCCTAGAATTCAGTCTAATACAGCTTGAAAGCCTTTCTAATACAAATAGCGTGTGTCCTTACACAAATAACTCAGATAGTCTAGCACTGGAAAAGAAGATCTCCAATCGTGAACCACCATTACAATGACTAAATTAAAGAGTTTTTAAGGTATAAGAGGCTTCCTTGTATATTGTATTTACAAGTCCTTAATTTTTCTTTTTGTCAATGCAATAGATAAACCCTCCTTTTTTTTTCTAATAAGGAAGGACTTTGTCGACTAGGAAGATTCTCGCCTTACTATGTTTAGTATCCAGAGTTTCAGTTAGAACATTTAATGTGACTCCCAACTAGAGGGATCTCTAAAAGCTTAAAATAAAAGTATATCTAATTAATACCTAAATAGGGTCTCTAGAGCATCCGGTATATAGATCCGTATCCTATATTGTTACAAATCAGTATGTAAGTGAAACTGTAATGTCAGTTTTTCGTCAATGAAAGAAAAGGGAATGTATGAGAACTGCGTCAACTACGATTATTAGGAAATATTTTACATATGAGATCACGTAATTGAAGTATTCTCATTAAAAAGAACTACCAATGCCCTAAAACTGAATTAAAGGAGGGAGCTTCTGAGGCTCTTTGCCGTACCATAAAGAAATGAACCTAAGCAGTTCTACACCCTTTGAAGGCTATACCCCTCTCAAAAGGATCCTTATTTCCTACCTTGACAAAAGAGTTTCTATACTTAATAATATATAAGAATCGCTTTTTTATTACCCGGATCCGCTTTATAAATCCTACTATACAAAAGGGAAATACAAGTACCAACTCTACGTTTAAACTAAAGAGGGGTACTCCAGTATTTTTGTGGTAATCTTGTATGACTTAAATGAAACTGCCACTAATACATAGAATACATAGGATGTTTTTGATCCTAAACTATTATAAGTTTTTTTAACACTTAGAGAGGAAACCCTTAACTTTAAGATCAGGGCTCTCCTTGAGTACTTTTTGACGGCAAGCTAAACATTCTGATTCTGTCTTTTTACCCCTAGTATTTAATCACCTTTACTTCTGGATTCTTTCTGGTAACCTAAAAAGGAAATCTCTTAAATAGAATTGGTAGTAGGCTTTTCCTAAAAAAGTAGAAAATCTTATGCTTCCTTTTCTTTCGGATCAAGCGGAATCGTAACTACTAAAATTCGTTGATTCAAATTCAAATCCTAATTACTAACTTTTTAGAGGTTGGTAGACAACTTAGAAAAGCGGACTGAGTCAATAAACTACAACTGATTCAGACTCGGTTTTACTTGAATTCAAAAAATACCGTATACTGAAAAACTCACTATAAAAATAAAAATGTATACAGATCCAGCATTCCTTGTGTACAAATTGAAATCGGAACGCTACCTTCCTCTCCCACCTTTATAAAACTTTATAAAAAGCCCCGATGAATATTCCAGAAAAGAAGGTCTCTTAGTTTTAACCCTGATTTAGAAAGCTAAAAAAACCCCTATTTACAAATAAACTAGTCTCGTACTTATCTTTTGATAGGCCGATAGAACTCCTACTTATACAATTTTATATACAGCTTACCCGAAATCTATCACAAGTATAGAGACTTGCAGAGTACTTTAATGACTGTTGAAAAAAAAAATAGAGTAGATAAAAAACAGCTTTTATGCATCATTGTTAAACCGGTGTCCCGGATTCCTAGCTCGTACAGTATATTTGAGTTATTAACAATCTTTATATCCCAAACTGGGATCTGACCATTCACCATTCTAGCCTTTTCTCAGTTTCTCGATAGTGTATTATAACTTAAACCCCTCCTAGAAGTCTTAGGTGTCTCATACTGAATTCGTTCAACTCAAAAGCATTCCTATTTGATCTCTTCTTTACGTAACGCACTTTCTTAGGGTCCATGATACAATAGAAGTAAAAAACAAAAAAGCTTCTTATTTACTCTTTAGGATCCCATGGGTAGGCAGTCTCGATAAGAGTTATATAATGTAAGTTCTTGACAAGGCTTAAATACCTAAAATTGAAAGGTTTGCTTTCATAAAGGAGCTCACTTCAAAGTATAATATAGACGATTAGAAGGGAAGACCGGCTACGTTATCAGTTGATTCACAAATCAGAAAGTGCTTTTTAAGAAATACGAGACATAAATACTAGTGTAGTTGTAATTGCCGTAGATTAAAGGACAGGATGTGATAATGAGAGTAGCTGTGAAGAAGCTGGATCGCAAAAGCCTAACAAAGGTAAGACTTCGAGTATAGCTCAGCTCCTAAGACAAGTGGAGCTATCAGGAATAACAAGCTACATTGAAGAATTATATAAGCTAAATTCTTTTATTTGTATATAAGCGGTTTTGGAAATATATATATATAAAGGGCTCTCATTAACGTTTTAGTCATAGGAAGAGGATAAGTTGGGATTTCCCAAAATGAAGAATTTCCTATCAAAAAGCATTTGTTTTTTATTTGTTCTTGTTGAATTGTTCCTTTATTTTGTGCTATGAAACACTTGCTTCAATTCCTCTTTTTTGGTTTAGGAAAGTATGAAAGCTATGTCTAGTCTAATATAGAATATAGAAAGCTTTTTCTTATTGGATATTTGAATGTAGAAAATAGGAGTCCTATTTATCCCAATAAATAGAAAGGGTATAGCATTAATAAGTAACGAAAACATTCTTTGATTAAACTCTCTTCGAATATAAAAAGGATTTCTTTAGTTATATGCCTTGCCTTGGCAAAGCAAAAGGGATTTCTAAACATATAATATCCCACTTTGAATTCTTTTTCAGAAAAGTTTCGAGAGGAACCCAGGAACTTCCGTCTAATAAGCTGGAGTATAAAATATTTATTATATGGTTATATGGTACTGCCGAGAGTTACTTCCCCAAAGAATTTCGATAAGTAATTTCAGAATTCAAAACTCAAAAGCATACTCTTGTTAAATTCCCTTTTTCTAGCTTTGCCTTATATAGAGTGTCCTTACTCGATTTAATATTACACCAAAAGTTCTTGCTGAGGACCCTTAGAGTATCGCGCCTTAAAAAAGGGATTCTGGTGTACACGGGTGTATATAGATCAAATATTTAGTGACCCAGTTTTATAGTACTTTATGAGTTCCCTATAACCTCGAACCTATATACAGAATTCTACTCTAGGACCTTCGATAGTAGAGATTCTTTATTCTAAATTACATAAAGGAAACTTAAAAAAACCATACAGAAAGCAGAAAGAATCTAAACTCTAGCATATATCTATCTATCTATCTATAATTGAATTGATTCTTGTAACCTCTATGCGGATTGTAAAAACCTGAAACACAATATGTAATGTAATTGTCTACTTAAGATGAAGCTAAACCTAAGCATTGCTGCTTGGTTTTATAAACACCTGGAAGCCTACTGCGGATAATCTAGTATACGCGGCTTGCCTTCAAGGCCTAGGAAAATGCATAGGAACGAAAGTGAAATTCATTAATAGAGTATGATACTCGAACCTACGACCGGGCACTGCAATCACTATCTGTTCTAACAAACTACGCTAAAGCAGCCACTCTTTTATTTATAAAAATCGTTTCACCCTAAGGTACCCTCGCTAAGGTGGACCCCGGTAATATAAAATATAAAGTGAAGCAAACTTTCTCTCCACAATAACTGTTTGTTAAGACAACTTTTTAAGAAATTCTTTGCTATAGATCTGAGAAATTAAGGAAGACTTTACGAAAACCAAATCTTAGGCAACCGCCTGGTAAATTACTCCCCACTTTGTAACGAGATCCGCTATATTAGATGTTCATTTCGGCAGATGATACTAAAAACTTCTGCTATATCTACAAGCATCTCAAGAGTGCTATTTAATAAGGAGCAGACACTCTATTAAAAGACGGTGAAATATAAGCCAAAAAATCTAGTAGTTATGTTGTATAAATACTGTCCTATTACAGGAATAGGGGTTTACCAGTAAGAGTAAAGTCAAGTTTTAGCTATATTTATAAGCTAAGATAGATTTCTTTGTACCTCTAAGAGAAGCCTTGGTAATCTAAGTCTCTAGTACAAGTAAAAGTGAAGTAAAGACTTTTATAATATGTAAAATAATATGTAAAAGGGGCAATTTCTATTTATTCTAATTGATAGGGATAGGTGGGCCCTTTATAAAAAAAAATGGCTAAACGGAATCTTGTTAACTGCTAACTAATGGATAGCTAATTTGAAAAGAGTCCCTTATAAGTTTAATAATCAACTTGCTTTATAGAAATACCCAATCTGATAAAGTCTCATTCTTGGTTTTATTTATATCGAATAAAGGGTCGATTTTATGAAATGAAGATATCCTTAAATTGTTCGAGTAGTTACAGATTGTTGGAAGGACCTTAGGAAAGCTTATTCAATCTCCCCACTGGAAATTGTTAGCTGGAATCTCTTATTTTCTTGTTAGTTTTTTACATAAAATCTTTATAAATTAAAGATCCCTTCTAATTTAAAAGAAAGCTTCGCCTCTCTTAGTAGTATTTAGCAACTACAACTTAAGGACAGCTTTGATCTTTGTTTGAGTGTTCGCTTTTAAGAGTGTGTAAGTAAAAGAGGGGCCTACTTGGTAGACCTATTCAACACTTAAGTTCCAACACTTGAATTCTATTACCCAACCTGCAATAATAATAGGATTCTATTTACCAAGTATATATAGATAACTCTACAAAGGCCTATGACCAAGTGTATCTTTAAGCTTTAGCACTCAGTGAGGGTTCTTTTTGTTTATTTATTACTAATTCTTCTGAAGAAAAGCTCCCACTAACTTGAATACTTTAATATAATAACTAAGAATCTTAACTACAACTAAAGTCTAATTCAGTCTAGGTCTTCCTTGTTTAAGCATACTTTTTCTTTCTTGAATGAGTACTCCAAAAATTGTTCTGGCCTGAGAATATTGGTGTATAATACAGCTTTTCTTATTGCATTTTTCCAATTTACTTGAAAACAATTAGTTAGGAAGGGATTCCAGAATAAAGAATTGGGGAGTTTCTAGTTTTTTTCCGTAAATATAGTATAAACTCGCTCGGATAAGTAACAATATTTTTTATTTTTTGTATCATAGTCAGTGATTTGTTTACTATCTATCCTTTTTAGGAATCACTCTTTTCAAAAATGAAGGAAATAAGGAGCATTCTATGCTTTAAAGCGGGTTTGATTCGCTTGCGTTTCAGTAAACACAGTGTTATTCGCAATTATACTAGGGAGTTACCCAGGACTTGGTGGGGTTTCTTGCTACTCTTAAATGCTATATGAAACCTATTGACCTGAACTATGAAAAAGAAAGGACTTGAACCTGCGGCTATTATAAAAAAGTACATTGTTCTACCAGGCGGAGCTATACACCCCTGAACTAAGGGCTCTCCTATGAGTCCCGTAGTAATATAACTTCGCTTAATTGTTATCTACGTGATTTGAATATAGAGTTATGGCATTCCGTAATTTAGATACGAGAAGGGTTGCTTTTTTAACTTAAGTATTATCTATGGGGTTTTTCAAATTAGAAAAGATTGAAAGGGGAGCTCTCTAATAATGGGATTTTGCTCGCTAGGTGCTTCTAGGTTAGTGGAGGTCCGTAGTGGATGACATATAAATATACTTTTCTGGAGTTGAGAGCAGTTAATATTCAATTAAGAAGGATAATCTGAATCTGATACAAAAACTTGTGAAGTAAGACTCCTGCGTGTAGGATAAGGTTCCTTTTCCTAGCTAACTTTAGAGTAAAGTAGTACCAAAAAGGAATTGCTTTTAATAAATCAAGAAATTGAAAAAGATAGATGGGATTTTTATTTGAACTGGGTCTAAGCTAAAATCTGAATCTTCCTACCCGCACTTTTTGTTTTGTTACTTGAATGGGTTCTAGTTCAAATATAAAGGAATCATAGTAATGATGTTTGAGTCCTATAAAGTCAGGATCCTAAGAAAAAGTAACTTAGATAAGGAAATATTTTACTTATACTCTTTAAATGCTATAAATTAGGACCGACTTTGCTCTTAGATATTAGAACCACAATCCCTGAGAGCCCTAAGACTACAAATCGACCTACTTATTTCTTTATTAACAAGTACTCAATTTCTTTTTAAAATAGGGCTCAGTAATTACGCTGCATGATCGACCAAGTAAAGGGCAACTATTATACATAAGATGACAAAACAAGCAGAATTATATACCTCTTGTTATGGGCAATCCACTCTTCAAAATATGTATAGGACCTCCACACACCAAAACCCTTCACAAGTTGCAAGTGGGTGTCGATTATGTTTTTACTAAACTAAAAAAGTATGACCTGAGATTTTATACTTTATTTTATACTTTTATTACTAAAGCATCTAGTGTAAGGTAATAGTAGGTATAGTATGCTTTGAACCTACGTCCGTTAGGCTAAAAGTCAAGTGCTCTACCAACAGGGAGCTTTTTATTTTTATATAGATAATTATAGTATCCCTATTCCTATATTCCAATTTAGGATAGAAGTCTGCGCATTTCTTCACATCATACTCAAATTCTTTTCTTATATTCACTTCTCGATAAAGGGCTCGGCTATGTAGGGAACGCTTCTTTTCACTTTCTGGAAATACTTTCAACTTTTTTGAGAAGATTCAGACTTGAACTCACGGTACAAAGTACGATTTCTTGTTGATCTACCAAAGCCGTAAGACACTCAGAAATCTCTCCAAAATTTTGATAAACTGTCATCGAAAAAAAAGGAAAGACTTTCTAAAAGGAACTTAGCAAATTGAGACTCATTAGAACAATGCGAAAGCCTACTCTACGGCCGCTTGTGTGCACTTTAACACCAGTTAGTGTATTTCCTAAGGTGTTTGTACATCTGAGCCTTTTGCGCTGGATTTACTATATACGATATATATTTCATTACTTACTTTTTAAATATCTTACTTATAACATTCCTAGGATTCTCGTTAAGCTGAAAGAGAAATACCTGACAACAGTACTAAAAAGAAGACTCCTGGCTTGTTGTGTTTTATTTTGTAAAAACGGAGACTTAAATGTAGGACTCTTACCTACACCTCTCTTAGTCTGGTCTTACTCTTAGGAGTAGTACTCTTTAAGCCATACTTCTTAATACCTAGAACTAAACCTATTTTGTACCTATTTTAGTTGTTAGATCTCTCAGAGTCTTGAAAAGCTTTACCTTTTACTTATTCAGAATACCCTGTTTTTAGATTGAACTCGGATTAATAAGACAGTAGCTGCACGAGGAAGCAAGAATCCTACAATTAACAGACAACTCCCTTATCTCGGTACCACATTACCTGTCCTTTTGACTATAGGAGGATGTGAAAACGAATTCCCAGTTTTTGGAAATAAGGAAACTCTTCTATAACAAAAAAATCACCCCATAACATAAAAAGAGCATTCCTTTACTACTTATTCAATGAAACACAATAAAAAAAAGAAACACTAACTAAAGCTGTGTATAGCCTACGAAGCAACAAAAACTAAAGGAACCAAGACAGTTTATATACAGAATTCTTTGATACTTTGTTTTTATTAATTATCCTAAATTCCTAAATCTATAGTGATTACAGAAGGATCAATAATAAGGACGGACAGAAGCTCCTTGTTTATTTATTACCGGGTATCAAATGAGTTTATGCAACTCAGTTTTCTTAAAAAAGACTCCTAGTTTTATAGCACTCTAACTCGAGCTCTCTTCTTTATGAATACAAAGTAGAGGTAGCTTTTTGACAATGAAGTCAAACGCCATGTGAACTCTTCGGACTAATCCCACAAATAAGATACAAAAAGTGTTTATGACTCGCGAGCTCTAAAGTAAAACTGTTGAGAGAAAAAACTTATATTAGTAAAAACCAGTAGCTGCTAATGCGGATAAAACCCAATCAGACAAGAAATTTGGAAGCGTTCACTAATTAGAGTTTCGGCAACCAAATACTGAGGAGTCTAAATAAGAACTTGTATCATTTAGTCGAGACTAGAGAAAGTATAATATGATCTCTATTTCGAACTTTCTTACTCGGCTTTCATTATACGTGTTATAAAATGAATGATGTAGTAAGAAAAAAAGCTTTTGATTAAACGAGTTGCCCAAGCCGCTATCAAACCTTCTTGCTTTAGAAAAGAGGTTTTGGTTATAGATTAAATGCAACTATATAAGATATTTTGAAATAATACTAATCAAATCGAATTTGTTAAGTCTTAACTTAGCACAAGCAATAAGGAATAATAGGGTGTGTTGGAATTACGTTTTTCAAGTTTGCAGACTCCCGATTTCACTTAGAGCCTATACTTACATTTGGTTAGTAAGCAGAGAGACAACGACTTTGTTTAAATAGTCAATTTCTTTAGTATAGAGTATAGATACAGAACAACAAATGAAAAATCTCTATCTAAATGATTTCATAACTCTGTTCAGTTCTAAGATTATAGAAAGTCTTTGTTATTCTTAAGTATCTAGATAAGGTTTATTGATAAATCTTTTCAAAACCCTAGTAGTTGAGTACCCCACTTATTTTATACTAAGTATATAGCTGTCTAGTTTGGTTGTGAGCCTAAGAAAAACCCTAGCATATCCACTTACCTAGCATTAGCCGAGAAAGCTAAATACATAGCCGTAAAGAGACTCTACTTACCAAAAAACCCCTATAAATCAGGTACTTTGTAAGACCACATGAACAACAGAATCTCTTACCACTTTATAAAAAGCGCTACCTTGGCTTTACCCGAAGCAGGAAAAGTTCTTAAACGAGGTCTTCTATATCCCTCAATGGGGCTACCTGTGTTACATAAAATGGGAATAAGTCGAGTTTGGAGGGGCAAGTTCAATAATATTTGTGTGGGATCCAAAAGAAGAAAGGTAGGTTTTTTTTTACAATGTTTATTATAAAGAGGAATCAGCCCAAGATATGTTCAGGATACCTTATTCATTCAAGTTTTGTAGGATAATTAGACCTGGATTAAAGGGGCCCCTCTATTACTGACTCAATAAGCCTTTGTAGGACAACAATCTATCTTTAGCTAGTAGTAACCCGAAAAAAGAAGAATCGGGGCTTTTGAAGTTCTATAACTTTCAACCTCAAACTAAGATTATCTTAACCTTTCTAATTTAAGTAAAGTGTCTCTTGGTTAGGTACACTTCCAAATTCTTTTTTATTATAGCGCTTATACATACGGTAAGGATAGTTTCATTTTTACCAGCTTCTACTAGGTTGGGTTTTGACCCTGTCAGTTAAAAGCGGCTGAAGCCTAAACGACACTTACTAGTCTTTGTTTTGTATAGCTCTTTTTACCTATCCTTGGATAGTGGGGGGTTAATAAATGAAAGAACTCAAGGATTGTAGAATGATAAGATTTTTCGGGGTTTAACAAAATAGTCATTTTAGGAGAAAAAAGGAAAGCCGGATGCCTTAGAGAGTCCCCTGCGTAGCGTATCCTACTTACTAAAAGTGTACCGAATACCCCCCTTGTTAATGAATGAATTTCGGAAAGAAAAAGTATAGCAGGGATATGCCTGAAATATGAATATCCTAAAATCCTTAAAAAAGCAATGTAGATAGAAGACACGTTATACTATATATTCTTTTTTACTTATAGCTTTGAACCTATTGGTTATGTGCTGAACGTTCTAATAAGAGTTGGTTCTATACTTAACATGGAAAGCATCATGTAAAGGTGTTAAAGTCGAGTAAACCCGGGTATCCAGTTTGTTGTCAAATTAGAGTCCTGAGTTCTTATCTATCTCTGCTAGTGATCTGAGTCTCTTTCTCAACCGGTTTTCTGTAAGCCTGTAACATGACGCGGGTTCCTGCTAAATAAAAATGGCTCTTTGGGGATTAAGCCTTATGAATTGTCTATTTTCTGGATATAAATGTATCGACTGTTATCATATAGAGTAACTAAAGTAAGGAAATCCATTAATGTTGAGGAGAATCGGACACCCATATACAAGAATCTCCAGTAACCGGGGTAAGTTGGACTAGATCTAGGGGTATACAACTAGCTACTTGGAAAAGAATAAAGTACGCAGAATAGCCCAAGTATATTTTAAAGAATAAACCAAGAATGTTATTATAATCTCTTTATTCGGTAGCTCAAGTTATTATCTATGTATTAGTCAGAAAGGACTCTTCTATTATCTATTATGAGTTACCTGTCTTTTATAATAACAGCCCTTGGTTCAAATCATGGGTTTCTTTTTAAAGCTTTTTGGTATTAAAACAATACCAAGTTAGCATTTTAAACCTTCAGAGTAAGTACCAAAATTAGAAAGCATAAACCACAGGACAACCCCAGATAAGAGTTCCATTTGAGCTGAAACTTTGTAATCTTAAAGTTATTAGGATTTATTTCACCAAAGGCTTAAATAAAGACAAGAATCTAAAAAAATAAAATCCTATCTTAAATGAATACAAGCCTTTCACAAGAAATGGAATTGCCTAACGGATGCATTTTTAGCGGAATGCTCCTATACTGAAAAGCCCTTGGGGTTATAGGAATTAGAGTACTTTTCTAAGTAGCTATTTTTAACGAGTAGAAAACTCTATATATTTATGACTCAGCTAAACTTCCGAAATAAGAGTTTTAGAAAGTACAAAATTATTGTTTTGAGATCCTTTTATAAAAGCACCTTTTAGGTTAGGATTACAAAACTAGATTACTAGGCAATCCATACAAATGACTCCAATTTCTAGTATGATGTGACTATATATAATTCAAAATGAGTTGTTAGCGCGAAGTATTAATGGTTTTAGTTTATTTCGATTTTTACTACTAGTGGAACTCCTTTATGATTATATAGAGTCCGACACATTTGATCCTTAGTTTAAGTGTTCTAGTAAATGAAAAGTAGCTTTTAATGAGACAGAGAGGGGACTCTTTCAAAGTATTGGCTCTTCCTACCAGGATTCCTATATTTTAGGATGTAAAATGCTATAATAAAGGGCTCTTCTAATTAAGGTTTTACCCACTGGGAAGAATAGTAAACATGTGAGGATACCTATAAATCTCATAAGTACAGACTTAAAATGCAACATGAAAAGTAAGCCCTTTTTGTTAGGAAGCAAAGAGATTCTTATTATCAGTGTCATAAGTACTCTGTTAAAAAAAACTCCCCCAGGAAAGGCGTGTCGACAGAATACTGATCAATTACTTACTCATATACAAATAAAAAAAGGGGAACATTTTATACAAACGATACAACAAAAAACATATGACTGCAAATAGAAAGACTCTCGTGCTCACAGGGAAAACAATAAAAGCATTAACTCAAATCTGAATTACTTGTACATCTCAAATTGGAAAATCTTCTTTAATAAGTTCATAAAAGTCAAAGCTTAGTAGGTAAAAGAATTCAGATAAAGTGAAAGTGAATAGAGGTATAAACTTAGATTTTTAGGAGTCATAATAGCTTATAATTAAATAGAATAGTAAAGACCTCCTCATGTATAGCCCAGCCAACCTCATATATTATAAGGTACGGGTGTTTAGAGAGAATCCTTGTATTTGTGAGCTCTATTATGGGGCCCCCAGAAAGCTTTAGAAGAGGAGAACCTAGCCAGAATTTCAAGAAACAGGATCTCATATTTTAGATCTAACCACCATGAAATTTCTCTCCCTCCAGATTCTTATACTTGATTATCTAAACGACTACAAAAGCTGACTATCACGATTAAGAACTTGTTACATCCTAACTTAGAGAAAACCTATACCGATTCTAATATTTCCAAAAGATATTATATCTCATTATCTAGCTTATACGGGTGCCTAACCAGTCAGGAAGTACTGTAATATATCTATCTGGGCAGTCCTGACTATCCCACTTCCCCTTAGTAAGAAAACACCCTAATAATTTTCAATCTTATAAAATCTCTTAAAGAGAGTACTCTTTTCATATATCTAGAATCGAATTCTTCTCGAATCCATGTCTTTCGGTATAAAACGCGCATAAAATCCTGGTCTAGCATATACTTTATATCCTCTTATTTGACTAACGAGCTCTCTTTTTGATGCCTAATATTTGCGTTTTTTATATCTACAAGTGCTTTTTTTAGCTCTTACCTTGGATCAAATGAAAATGAGTACTTTAGTGAACTGGGAATTTGTCGTCCATAACCCAGTAATTAGTACTCCTTGCGGGACCCTTAATATAATACCTCTAGAAGGGAAAGACTAAATCACTTTTTGTGTAAGATAACCCTTATGTTGCACTTGATAAAAACCGATTTTGTAACTAATACAGGAAAATTGAACTGTAGAAGTAGAGCTGCTTGGAAGAGGGGACAGGACGGGTTTAATAGCATAAGTTTATCACCCGCTGTAACGACGGAGAAAGTCGAATATGTAAACTAATGTACTCGTGTCAGCCCATTCATGAATGATTTCTCCATACATGTTAAATACGAGGGCATTCATTGTGAAAAGCTGTCTATCGAATGGTTGGTTGTCTCCCGCATTGTTGTAGTCAAAGCTAGCATTCTAATTACTTATATAGAAATCTATTTAGAAATGATTTATATTAGCTTGAATACTTTTGTTTTATAGTTAAGGGTAGTGATGTGGAGTTTTCAAAAGTAGTCAAATAAGTATTGACAGTTTATTTAGTATTTCAAGTGGTCATACAAGGGTTTATAGAATCCGCGGGTAAAGGTTCAACTCTAGGGAACTAAACCAGGTTTCAAGTCTTATGACTCTAATAAATGTACTGACTAACAGGGGCTCCTAGTTTTGAATACGTATTCCTTTAGTGTATTCCTGGATTCGCAGAAGTAAAGCTCCAGATAAAAAGATAAGGATTAGTCCTATAGCAGGGGCGGCAGGTCTTAAAAGAATGCAGTATTCAATTCCTGGTCAAGGATACTGAAATTCTTTGCTAAAGCACTTATAAAGGTGTGGAATAAGTCAATTTCTACCAAAAAACTTTTATACATTTTGAATATTTCTACTGATAGAACAGGTGCTAAGTTTAACAAAAATGAGTATATATATATGAAATCAATCTATAAAAATCCTATACTTGCCTGTATACCTTGACTGACCAGGAGTGAAATAGAGGGTAAAAAATTGTCAAGGCTTCTGGTACCCGTGACTTTGCTAAAACCAACCTGAATCA
Source organism: Pelargonium exstipulatum (assembly GCA_036897565.1). Classification (NCBI taxonomy): domain Eukaryota; kingdom Viridiplantae; phylum Streptophyta; class Magnoliopsida; order Geraniales; family Geraniaceae; genus Pelargonium; species Pelargonium exstipulatum. Next base: position 10,176 of record JAYMTG010000017.1, on the reverse strand, counting down.
AAATCGAGATGGAGAAGTATAGAGATATAAAAGTAAACAAACTCTATATTTTGCTAAGGATAAAGGTATCTAATAAGCTCTAATTCTGGTATAAATCCAGGTTTGATTGGTAATGTATTAATAAGAGTCGGGTTAACCCTTTTTGCTAAGGATAGGGCACCTCCTTTTGTGACCTAACATGTGATACCGACACTAATTACTAATATAAATGTTTGGCTATGGCGTATTCTCTTTGAAATTTTTAGAATTAATACGTTTCACAGTCTTCTTTTTGTAAGGTCCCTTGAATCACTTCTATTCTACTTTATTTTGAGGGTTTAAGCTCTCTAGTAGGGGGTATGCCCTAATTTGCCAGAATTTAGATTCAAACTGCTTTCCTTTTTAGACTTTAAGTCGTCGCCCAGTAAGAAAAAATATGAGTAAATACAAGAATGTAACTTCACAAGACCAGCACTTAAAAACTCAGCGTACATAATGAAGTTGGCGGAGAGAAGAAAGAGTTCTCTTGGAACTGTTAACCCTACGAGTTTTCTTAGCTTAGTGAGCTAACAAGTTTTCTTGCCGAGCTATAAGGGGTTTTCGATTGTAAATAGCATGTATTTCTAAAACTTGAAATTATCTGAACTTTATTTTGGCTACTCCAGTCTATATACTGACAAGGAACAATCTGCTATTATGTAAACACGGACCTATATCTGATTGCTTGATCTAACGGCCCCGCTATTTGAGCACCTATTTAAGTTCGGTTTGATTCTTTCGATTTCTTAGTTTAGGTTGTTCGGCAATTGGTTTTCGGACTTTAGAGGGGAATATATTTGACATAATTCAAGAGGAATACCAGCATTGCTTAAGCATCTATTCTGAACAACTTAGATGTATTTGCAAACTTAGAACTATCTCTTTTTCTGGACCCAGAGTAGGGAAAAGGGAAAATTCATAATTATTTGAATAGGAGCTCTTTAGTTTTTCTATTTATTACTGCTAGTATCGAGAATTTCGAGTCTTAAGTCATGCTATTCTAAGAGATAAGAAACATCTTTTGAAATTCTCCTAGTCGAGTCTTAGAAAACCTTAATTTCCTTTTTGTGATCGAGAGAGATACTCTAACACAAACCCCTTACATGTCTAGATATGATATTATTACTTTACAACTTAAAGTAAATACTAAACGAAGCGGTTGCTTTAAAGCCTACAAGGGTACGGATTCATTTGACCGGAGTAGAAATTAGAGACAGAGTACCCTACTGTTACGATTAGGTAAAATCTAAAAGAATTCCAGAATAGGGCCCTTTATTTCCTAGTTCAGAATTCGTGTAACTGTTTTTTTGTTATGCTTAGAGGCCTTATATAGAATTTCATATGTGTTTCCTGAAAGTTTTGAGTCTTTTCCTTATACCCGTCCAGTATAAGAGGGCCGGCCCCATTATCTAAAATGTATTCCCTACATAACCTCTATAAAGTAGTAAAGCTTTCCTAATCCAATCTCATATCAGCCCAACCAATCCATAAGCACTCCCAGAGCTCTACTCCCTACACTTCTTAGACATACCGGAAACAGATTACCAGCAACTCTTGGACTTGAACCTCTGCAAGTTGTCATCTCAAGCGGATGCTCTACCATCAAATACTCCACTAAAAAGATAACTGCTTACTTTATCTAGGTCTAAAGCTTAAAGTAAGTGATTTCCGATATCGACTGTTTCCCAGTTTCTAGTAGTTAGCAAGATTGATCTTGAAGAAAGAGAAAAAGGGCATTAAAGTCAGTCAAGAAAAGAGTCTAGGTTTAGCTCTTAAGAAAGCAAGTTAGTAAGAAGTTTTTGTGTCTATATCTATAGGGTATGCATGTTCTATCTATTACTTATATAACTAACTGAGAAATAGTAAAAAATTGAAAAAGCTTTTCTACTATATAAAGTCCATTTCATACCTTTGGTAGCAGTATCTATGTCCTTTGGTAGCCAGATCCGTACTGTTCGAGTAATTCCATTCCGGTCAATTGAAGGACTTACTTATAGAATTTTCTTGACAGTGAATGCTGCCCAAAGCAAATGGAGCTAATAGAAACCCGTTGTTGGCTTTGATAGTTCCAGTAACTGAAACTGACTGACTAATGAGTTTAAGAAATAGATGGTATTCTTTAGTTCTTAGAGAGTTTGTAAGTGTATTGACCGTGTAGCTTTGAGAGGCAAGGTTTATCTTGCTCTGAGGAGTGAGGCTAGGAAGAGTATGACAGAAGTAATTATGGATAAGAGGTATTAAAGGAAGTCCGTAATCAGTTCATATGAAAGCCGGTCTTGCTAATAGACATGAGGGAATCTGCTTCCTTAGGACCACAAACCTGTCAGTTTATTAAGAATTCCTAATAGTAATAGAATAAGGTGTATCGAAACTAAAGGTGGTCCAAATACATAGAAAGGAGGATAACTGATTCTTGATCGACTGAAAGGAAACTTATTAATTATTCCTAAACCATTAAAAAGGTGTACTCTTTGTTTGAGTTCTTCTGCTAATGGAAACATCTTCTGTCTTTGTAAGCTGTCCTTTGCCAGTGTAACTAACTCTAAATCCAATCCACTTTGTTCTAATTCCTCTTATGAATAATTCTAATCAGCATAATCTCACAGTCTCTGTAATTCAATGCATGCTTCTTCGCTAGTCAGTAACCAGTCCTAACCTTAAGACCCTGCCTTACATTAATAACTCAAAATCTGAACTCCTTCTTTCTTAGAGTAGCTACAGAATAATTAAGGAATGAGTACGTACTACCAAAACCAAGCCCTTTCTAAACCCAATAACACAGAGTCGGCAAGTCTACCGTAGGTTCGAATCCTATTCTAAGTTCCAATATCATGTGCAATAATTCTTTACTTTGTGGAATCATCTTCTTGCGCCTCTGAGTTCTGAAAAAGGTTTGAAACAAGATATCAGCTGCCGCTAAAACGAAAGTCCCGAAGTTTCTTCCCGATTGCTCTCTTCAGCCATTATTTTTATTTAGATCCAAAGCTACTCTTTATCCTTATAGTATCAGAGCTAGAACTTCCTCGCGTTAGTAACTTAGTGCAAGAATCTATGCCATCAGCTACAAAGAACGAAAGACCTGCCTGCGCCTAAGCTCTTTTAGCCTTCAGTAAGAAGTAGAAAAAGCTTATAGTTTGCCCAACAGACTCGAATTTTTTATTGAAACTGTCTCTTCATAGGAACACTTCGCGCAGTCAAGCACCGCGCCCATGTAAACAGATTCGCCACCCGACTGCTTAACTCAATACAATCACGGTGCGCTAATAAGTTCCTACTCTTCTCATTGCGAGCCCCTATAGTATTCTAAGAATCTTGATTTCTACCTTTTCTCCATTTCTTTGTACTCCTAAACCTATTCTCGATTCTCGGGAATTTGAAACTGGAAACGCAGGAACGGGAAAGCAACACCTTTCGTGTAAGTGTTTTTGTAAAAGAAAGTTTAAGTATAACCTAGATTCAATGTACCCGTGTAACTTAAGCCCCGTATTCCATTTGAATAAGTTTATTACAAGTCCTTGCTATAGGATAAATCCAACTCTATATTTGAATCTTTTAATTATATACGAATTTTTTAAAATGGGTAATATAAATCCAGTACAGTTTAGGAAGTGCCGATATAGAATATTTACATATGACTAACTTAGAGTCGGCTTTGGATCTGAGAAATCCCACACAAGGATCTCTTTTCGACGTAATCGAGAATAATAATATTGAAGACTAAAAAGTAAATGTAATTTAGATTCCTATTTTTCTTAAGATAGATATTACACAAATTTTATCGTCATAAATCGGAGTACCAAAGCCCTAATACTAAAGGGCAGTTTCTAAGTAAGAGTTATGGGCGTCTGGAATTTAGAATGGTTAAATACCTTGCGGTTAACAATAGAATAGGTTATTCTTTTAAGAGGGAGCAGTCCTAAAGGGAGTGCTATTGACTGTGGTGGTAATTTAGGGATTTTTAGATTCCTAGTTATTTTATAGAATAGTTGTAGTTTCAGAAGGAGTCAATTAATGTCTTCAGTATTCCTTGGTTTCAGTTGGGATAGCTAGTAGAGAATTCTATTCTTTGTAATGGAGGAATCTCACTTTCATGTGCGGATAAGCAATTAAAGGAGAGTTAAAGGAAAACCTCTTCATTTACATACAAATGTGTCTCGGGTATAAAGTCTTATTCTGTAAACTATATAGAATTCCGGTCATGTGCGCGTATTTGCTGGGTTTTAGTATTGCTTTACTTGTGTCAACTTAATGAATTTCCCTATCAATTGAGGTACTTTTCTTGGTGTACAAATTCTAAATCCTTATTTATGTCTAATTTTCTAATTCATGTCTACAGCTCTAATGGGAAATGGGATAACCGCTGCAGCTAATGGATTTAGGAGAACATATTCCATATTATTGTTTTACCTGATAACTGTAACACTATTAATTTATTCGTTTTAAAGTATAAATACCAGATTCTCACAACTCAGCTTTTCCCTACCTTTCAAAAAGTCATGGCCCTTTAGCTAGGATACTCTTGACTGAGCTAATAAGGAGCTACTGTTTGACAGAGACAGCGAATAGAAGCTAATGCTAATCTTACTAATAAAAGGAAGTTCCTGATAATAAGGTCACTGATTCTAGAGATATTATTGCTTTCCTTAGACCGGATATTCCGATTCCCTTTAAGATTGAATCTCTAATTTCTAGTCTAACTGGACGGTAGGTAAAGGAGTTCTTCTTAATACAATTTATTTATGCAGGAACCAACTTTCCTTTATCTTACTAACATAACTCTAAATCTTGTAAGCTGGTTTGCTCTTTCATTGCTAATGTCCTCAAAATTCTAAGGAATGGGATAGACACTAAAGAAAGTATAATTAATTGTATTAGAATTCCCCTGAAGATAGTTTAGGAATCTCTGAATTATATAAGTTTCTCCTGGATACTCGATGAAGGTGTACCCAGCAAATTAGAGCATTAGTTTTGTTGTTTGTTAGGTAAAGCTGCTTAGGTAGCTCTGTACTCGTTGTTTGTAAGGCGAACTGGAGTTAAGACTAATCTTTGTAAGCAAGGATAGTCTTGATGGTTTATCTTGTAGAAGATTCCGATCTATTAGGTAAAGGTGTTAATCCTAAGTCTTCGTGGAAGCTGTGAAGCTGTATAGACGTAAAGGAGGAGAGACTCTACTTCAGTGCGAGGAGTTTTAGATATTCTAATGGGAATACGGAAGGAAACCTAGTGCTTAACGGATTCTATTTGTTTTAGGAAAGTTCCTGTATTATTATTCATTTTTTTATTCCAGTTTCTTAAAAGTATATTTTTGTTTTTTGTCTACACAATCTACTACACCTCTAGACCTCTTGTATATTAAGATAAAAAAGGAACCCTCTTAGTTAATTAAATTAGCCCCGAAATATTCTAGTTTTAGCAGGACGCACGAAAAGTGGGCTATGAAAATCCTTGTGACAGACTAGCTATAGCAACCTCTTAATTTACAGTAAATGTAATTTGAACATATCTTATTGAATTCCCTTTTTTTACTAGGGAATATTATAATTAACATATACTCTTTGGAACCGGTGAACATAATAATAGTTAGTTTTTCAGTGATATAAAAAAGGATATCTTTCCTTCTGCAGATTCAGCTATACCTTTAAGAGACCCCCTTTTGTCTGATTAAGGTTGGACTTTTTGGTCAAGGAATTCCCCCGCTCTAAGTTTGTAGTAATTCTTTCTTTTTAATGCAGGGGCCTAATTGCTTATATTTTAATAACTATGTATTGGACACCTCAATCTAAACTTAATAGGATAGGGTAACCCTGTATTCTACTTCGATGGGTATCAATCTTATTCTAATTTCAAAAGAGCTCAGATAGTATATGGAGTATGTGAGATATTGTAAATAATGAAACATTTATAAGTCCTTTTCCTTTTCTTGTCCGAGTCCTGTCCCGATCCAATGCCACGAACCCAAAGGAGTTCCGTTAATGCAAGTATATTATATGTTATGTATTGGTTATTTAATAATTAAATACTCACAACCGATACTGCAGACGTGTGTAATTTTTGGTATTCAAGTTCATTCTTAGCCTGGTAAACGGGCGAATAGCTCTCCTATAAAAACGAGTATAAACCTATATAATATAAGTGCATACTAAGATTTCGGAGTATAAAAGGTTAAGACTCAATTTCTAATAATATAATAAACTTGTTTAGGTAACGTTACAAAATTACTATAATTGACAAGTTCTTTAGTTTGGTTGGAGAAATTACAGTATAAGATTGTAATTCTCTTACTTAATAGAAAAACAAAGACGCTTTATTGCATGGATTGCAGTATCTCGTCGTCGTATGGAATAATAAAGTCAAATTAAGAAATCTAAATATTAGTGTCATAAGCAGGAGGGGTCTCCTGAACCTAGAACATAGGTACTGAGTCAGCAGTTTTTGAATAGTAAGAAATAGGAATCTCAGTCTTATTTAGTACTTAACAATACGCAATTTAGAGAAAATCAATAAGATTTTTTGTATTCTGGTTACTCTAATAGTAGGAGTAATATTAATGCCAAGAGAAAGGGATCCTTGTATTTACTTTTTTATTTCATTAATCAAGAAAGGGCCCGGTATTACTGTTTCTAGCGGATTCCAGATAGTGATAAAAATAAAGAAAGGAATTTGAAAAATATAGTTCAGGAGCTTCGAACCTAAGTCAGAGTATATTCTAGTAGAAATACCGCATATTGCATTTACAAGATATAAGGACCCTAAAAGACAAAACACTTCTAGCAGGTAATGATAAGTACAAGGTGATAATAGGTGGATGTTGGCTATAAAGAAGGGGGAACTCAAATTAAAGGTCGTTTAGAAAAAGGTAATCAAGTAAACTAAACAGGAATCTTATAAGTTCTCTATGAACCAGTAAGTCTCTCGTAACAGTAGGGTTTGAACCTAAAAACCCTAATTTTTTACATTTTTGCTTTAACAAGAGAAACAGAGGAATTCATCTTTATACCTTATACTTATATATAAGAGAGGATCTAATAAGAAATAAGGGATCTATTCTATATCTATATAAGTGATTTTCTTCTGACTCAATTTTGAGGAAAGGTAAGCATTTCAGAAAACGCGTAGCTACTTACTTTGGTTTTTTAGGGCAGTCTTACTTGCCGAAGCTTTACTAGAAGGATACAAAGGGCCTGTATTAACTAATGCAAACGCCCGGGAAATCATTAGTTCTAGATTTAGAGAAATGAAGCTGTTCGTTCTATATGAATCCACGGTAATTCCTTAGTAAAAGAATCCGGAATTAAGTAAGGGTAACTTGAACTTACAAGTGAGATAGAAGTTAAGTCAAGTACATAGCTGTTGGTTATTAATTAACTGTAAAAAGAAGTTGCTGTTTAATAAAATTGAATCTTTATTGTATCTTTAGGGCCTTACTGCTTCACCTGGGGCTATTACTCGTATTACTAGCTTCGGAAAGAGGTAAGGAGTCCTTATATTAGCTTGTCCTGACTTAATAAATTAGTATATTAGTTTGTTATTACTTATCAAATTATGTAGAGAATTCTCCACCCTTGACTTAGAAATTTGACACGTACGCGTATAACTGATACGATTTAGTAGCTCTTAATCCATCTAAGACTTTCTCCTTTGTCTAGTTGTAAGTTCGTACTAGTTTTTTTAGTAGTTACATAAAGGGTATCTAATAAACGCCCACTAAGTGCATGTACACGCGCGGCGTTTCGAAAGACTAGCTTAAGAGAGTAATATAGCAAGGTAACCATTGTTAGGATTCATATTCTTCCACAGAAACTAAAAAATTCGGGGATTTGTTCCAGGTAGAATAAGAAAAATAAGAACTCATATGTATAGGTAGGTTACTTTATACCAGATATTAGTAAACCTGCCTAACTGAATTTGATACCGGAGCCCTTAACAAAAATTGAACTGGATTAGTATTCTACTTTTTCTACATACTAAAATTCTATCCTGTACTGAGACTTAGCGGGTTTTTTATGTCTGGTTTCTAACCAATATTAGTCATTTATAAGCTTTTTTCGTGTGGCATATACTTAGCCTTAATAAAAGATAAAAATTCTACTACTTACCCAACAGCTTTCACAAGGTATTTCTTATTCAAGCAAAAGGCTAAAAGGATCCTATTGGGCACAGCTCTTGTATACTATACTAAAGATAGGTTCTATTAATTATAATAATTATAATAGATAATTAAGAAATCCTTGCTGCAAGTAAGGCTAAACCTTGAAGCTTCTATTTCTAATTCTAAGATACTTTTAAATACTACCTTTCAATCATGAATCTATGCGCCCCGCACTTACCTATCCTGAAAATGAGCTCTACTGCTATACTTTCGTGAAATGCAACCTCTTGATCCGCTTCCTCTGAGCGTCCCTTAGAAAGTAGAAACCTAAGCAACTTTTTAAATACGCGCGAAAGCTTTTCTTTATGATCAACCTATCTGAAAGTGCTCTCTATTTGCTTGCGGGAAGATCGAGTTACAGGATATAGGTTACAGGATATAGATAGGCCCTATTTACTAGTTAACGGAAGTTGATTACTCATATCTTTGTCCAGCAAAGACTTCTTTGTACTATTCCTAAATAAGTCTCTTTTCAAGGGTTTACTCTGGCTTTTGTAGTGCATAAAACTACGGGGCAACCCCTACCCCTAATAGATGAAAAGTAAATCAACAAGACTCTGAAGCCTCCATTTGATAAAACCGGTTTTGGGACCTGGCAATAAATAGGCGTTACTTGGTAATTAAACAAATAAGTACTAGCTGTTATTAGTATTTCTCATGAGATGACCTTATAAAACTAACATGCATCCTGGGATTTCCCTAATAGGTGGGTTTTATCTCCTTGAATCTAAGTACAATTGAGGACTCCCGTACACGACCAAAAAGAAGCAATCCTTTTTTTGGGGCTTACTGATCTGTCCATTAAATCTATCTATACCTCCGAAACGACTTTTTATCTTTCTAATTTATACACAAATTTCCTTTTCGAGTCAGGAAGAAGAGGTTTCACTTTTTAAGTCTTCTTATCAGTTCATCAACCCCACTCAGACTCATTTTAACTTGCCTAAATAAACTCTAACTCCTAGCCAAAGTGAATTTAAGAATTTGAATAACAGGCATTTATTCTTACTTTTAGAAAGACCCCGCTTTCAAGAAATCCTTAGATTGTTATATGTTCCGTAGATTTCTTTGTTTTAGATTGCGTGAATGACTCTCGCCAAAGGGACTATGAATTCCTTTAGTAATGTTGTCGGGATCCTTTGAAATTGCAAACTCTTAGTCTTAGTAAAGCTTAAATGTATATTAGAAACAATTATCTTATGAAGGAAGTAGAAAGCTTTAAGATATTAGCGCCATGCACAGCGCACGCAGCTGTATAAACCTCAAAAGAATCAGAAAAGTAGAACTGGAAACTACTCAATTTGTGTAGAATGTTTACAAAAAGTTTGTTAATATGCTCGCAACTTACGTTTATATAGACTACTCAAGTAGAACTTATCCCTCTTCAAAGGACTTCCTAATAATTAGAATTGTACGCGTGTAAGGATCTTGCATTGCTTGCTATATTACACAATTCCAAAAAGGATTTCCTTGGTATAAAAACCGCCTCTAATAAACCAATAGGAAAGAAATCTCATGTTTAAGGAGCTTTACAAGAATCCTCTAAGATCTCGAATACCTATATAATTTCTCTTTACTATTGATTTTTAGTGTTGCAAGGTATACCTAATTGTGGGTCACAAACTCAAGGCAAGAAGCTCGCTTTTCTGAGTAATCAATTAGTAGGGAATTTGGGATTAATAAAGTAAAAGTGTAGTTTTCCGTCTTACGTCACTCAAAACCAGGGTTTCAGTTTTAAAAAGTTTAAGAAAGATCTATTTAATATTTATGTTACAGGTATTACGACGAGCTTATAGCTTTATGCATTTTAAGGAATCTTCAGAAACCTGAAATCAAGGACAGAAAAGGTTAATAGGAATCGGACGGAATCGCTTAAATAGAAAGAATCTAGAATCTCAATACACAAACAAAGTACATGCTTTTTCTTACATTAGGTAAAGGGCACTCATTTATAGAAAGTACTCGCGGTAGAATGGAGAAATCTTAGACTTAACGAGTATCGATTTGTG